>PVIH01002993.1:30980-172214 GCA_004025045.1 Sigmodon hispidus
CAGAAGCAGGGCTAGGCCTGAGAGAGTACAGCCTCCAGAAGCAGGGCTAGGCCTGAGAGAGTACAGCCTCCAGAAGCAGGGCTAGGCCTGAGAGAGTACAGCCTCCAGAAGCAGGGCTAGGCCTGAGAGTGCAGCCTTCCAGGAGCAAGGGAAGAGAAATGACAAAATCTCACTGGAAGTCTTCACTATTCTCTTATGAAACAATGATTATACCAACATTGAGACACTAAAGAGATATCTAACCTTTTTTATTTTTTATTTTATTTTATTTTTTTTTAATACAGAACAAACTGTGATTGGCATCAGGCTATCGGCTTTTGTTTTGCTCTGTTCTGGGAGGAAGTATGTTAGAAAACCCAGCCCACATATCAGTGAAGCACAGAGCCCTGCCCTTCTCCTAGGCTGTTTCCTCCATCTCTGTTTTTATTGGCCTCTAGACTTGCTCCCAATAAAGAAGAGTAGATAACAAGGCTAATTTACTTAAGGCAATGCAAATCAACCCACCTAGGAAAACAAAAGGTCCCAGTGTGTGCTGTCTTCAAAGGAAAACAAAGGAAAGTGAGTGTGTGTGCCAGAGCCAGAGCTGGTTCAAGGTTGTGCAAGCTCAGAAAACCAGCACCAGCCCATGGGAGCACGGGCAGGTGGGATAGCTCAGGTGGTGCGGCTCAGCTAAACTACAAATGTTCTCAGTGTTTTCCTGCGATTAGTGTGAAAGCTCATTTTGTTTTGTTATTTGAGTTTTATTTATTTATTTATTTAGAATGGTCTTACCATGTAACTCTGGCTTATCTGGAACCCACTTTGTAGATTAGGCTGACCTTGAACTCTCAGAGACCCACTTGCCTCTGCCTCTGGAGGGCTGGGATTAAAGACATGCTCTGTCATATCCAGCACAAAACTCTTAATTTTAAGTGCTTATTAGAATTATGTATTCAGAATGTCTGGCTAATACACTAATCAAAATTCATTTCTGTAAGCAATATTATATGTTTGATTGATCCAAAATAATCTACTTCTTCAGAAAGTAGTTCAAATCCTAAGAATGTAGGTGTGTGGGGATCCAGGCCAGTCATTTTGTCTATGTTTAATGACAAGGGCCTCTACTTTTTTATCTCCATTTCTTTAGTTTAGAATGTCAGTCTCAAGACTTTCTCACTCTAATACAATCTATGTAGTCTACATATTTAGGTGCTGGAAAAGGTTAGACACAAATTATTAGATAAAAAGAAACAAAAAGCTACTGACGAGATGACTCAGAGGTTAAGAGCACCTATTGTTCTTCCAGACATCATGAGTTCAGTTCCCAGGCCAGGCAGCTTACAAACACCTATAATGACCACTTCAGCGATTTGATGGCCTCTTACAGCCTTTGTGGTCTTGCATGCTTTCACACACACACACACACACACACACACACACACACACACACACACAATTTCTTTTTTCAAAACAGAAAGGATTCATTTTTATTCTTTCTGGACTTTTCAGAAAATACCATAGCAAGGATAAGTTAGTCTTTTCTGAGCGTTTTATAATGGCAGATTTCTAATTTCAGCTGGATGATGCCTAGGAGCTTCAAGAGGAGAGGCCTAAGGCAGGCTACAGAAACAAAGTGAAACCCATGCCACTCCAGTTCCTGAACATGAGCTCATTTTTCACTCGATCATATCTCTTGGACTGATATGGAGGTTCTGACCTCCACCCTGTGGTGGAGACAGCAAGGAAAAGATGAATCACAAGGCAAGGGTGAAAGGGCCCTGAATCCAAACATCGGTGCTGGGGTAGAGCCATCGCCCCAGGAACACGGCCCTCCACCCCACAGTGAATTTGACCAAGAATTCCCACAGCCTCCTGTGGGTCCTCACGCCTCATCAAGTAAGCAACACTGTTGTGAAGGTGTCAGGAGTAAATCTGTGTGAACAGAGCGAACAGGAGGCCACTCCTGCTTTGTGACCTGAACCAGAAAAGTCTAATTTTAGAAATGTCTGCAGCCTGCTATGTTCTTGATAAAAAGGACCAGCTACAAACACTTGGTATTTAAAGAAAAAAATAAAGTGATGTACATTTGGGTTGTGTTCTTAACCGCTTATGAATGGCTTCAGAAAAGGTAGGAATGTGATCCAATCTCTGACCAAAGTTCAGTTTTTGAATTTTGAACTTCCCTTGCATGGCAAAAGCCAGAAGGTCATCTCACTAGAGACTTTCTGACAATAACTCTGGGTCACCCACCCACAGAAACACTGAGTTCTTCCTTTGTGTCTTGTTAGCATTCTGACTTACTCCGAGCAGTCCTGGCCAATAAGCAGGTAATGCCCTGGCCTGCCCAGCATCCTGATGTCATTCTATGCAAGGTTAACTATAAGAAAAGACCCCCTGTAGTGGGATTATGTTGTTACATTGTAAATAATTGTCCCGTTTAATAAAAACGCTGATTGGCTGAAGGCAGACAGGAAATGTGGGCAGGGCTACCAGACTGGGAAAAATTTGGGAACAAAAACATCAGAGCAGAGCTACCAGAGAGACTCCAGAAGAGACTCCATGATGAGATGCCCGTCAGATGCAGAGGAAAGGAGTTGAAATGCTGCTGAGAAAAGGTACCAAGCTGCATGGCTGAACAAGATAAGAATCATGGGTTAGTTTAAGAGTAAAGAGTTAGCAAGTTATATGTCTGGGCCCTAGGTCAATCAGCAAGCAGAGTATAAACAGTATAAGTGTCTGTGTGATGCTGTGGGACTGTGTGACACAGGGTCTGGGGCAGGGGGTCTGGATCACAGGCACATCATACTACAACCCCCTTTTCCCTCCTGCTAGAGGTTACACACCTCCCAGCCCCTCTTTTCTCCTCTTTCTTCCTCTCTTTCCTCTTCTTCCCTTCCTTCCCTTAATAACAAAGCTTTCCACCTGAGCACAGCCTGTAAAATGTCTCTGCAGTTACCACCCACACTGACTGCCACCTCCTGGTCTGCATGGCCTGTCTCCCTTACCTGCTGTGGGCTTCACCCGCCAGGGTCTCTCTTGCGCCCTATTACAGTACTTATGTAGGCCAAGAAGAAGACAGAACCTACAATCCTGCAGGCTGCAAGTTTTAGACCCTTTGGCAAGTCTGTTCAAAATGGGCTTCTTGGACTTGAGTTGGGCGGTATGGTTCAGTAGGTGAGGCACTTGCTAGCAGGGCTAGGTACCTGAGTTAGACCCCGAGGATGAATGTGAAGACAGAAAGAGAGAAGTGACCCCACAAAAATGACCCTGTGAGCTGTACACTGTGCCCTGGCACATACCCTCCCCCGCTTCAGCGATGATGATGATGATGATGATGATGATGATGATGATGATACTGATGATGAATGGGCTTTCCTGCCAGAGTCTGATTTGCAGCAGGTACCAGCGCTGCAATAGTAAATTACAACTGACGGCTTTGGGAACTTAATAGTCTATGTAGATTTATTTTTTAATACAATATTTTTTGTTAATTCTTTAGGAATATTATATATGCATACAATGTATTTTGGATATGTTCGCCCCTAGTTCTTCCCTAGTTCCCCCTGGATCAGACCCCCTCCCAACAACTCCCAACTCCCTCCCCAGATCTGTGGGTTTTGTTGTTTTAAAAGTCCAGTTTGCTGCTCATACACTGGTATGGGGGTATGTGTGACGTCATTCCCTGGACATGGTCTATCTAAAGGGGCTTTAAAAGCAACTGATCCTCAGAAGCTGTTAATAGTTCCTCAGCTAGGGGTAGGGCCTCATAAGCCCTTTCCCACTACCAGCTGGAATACTGACTAGTTTGGTCTTGTGTAGACCTTGTGTGGGCAACCATAGCTGCTGTGAGGTCATGTGGAGTGGTCTTGTCATGTCCAGAAGACACATTCAACTCAGTTCTCCCCAACCTCTGGCTCTTAAGATCTTCCTGCCCCTTCTTCCAAAATGTGGAGGGAAGGAGATGAGATATCCCAGTATTATCACAAGTCGCTGACAATTGATAAAGATATTATCTATTTATTTAGGGCGTTCAGAGAGCAGACCCACTGATACAAGAGATTAAACAGTTGTGCAGTTCCTGGAAAGCTGAAGCGCAGAGGGTCAGGTCCTCCGTCTAGAGCAAGAGAGAGAACAGGAAGAAGGGGCTTCTGCACACAGCACCTCAATCTTAAACTGCTCTTCAACCAAACACACCCCTAATCCTAGGCCTCAAGGTCAAAGGGAATCCCAGATCTACACTGGCCAAGAGGGCATGACTGGTCAAGGTGATGCACGGTACCTGCTCTCCACTACATACCAGTCCCATTTATGTCTGAGCATTCAGTACTTTGACTAACCCATGAGTTTTTGTAATAACCCCATCCACTGAGCACACACACATGTGCACATACAGTCTCTCTCTCCCTCTCTCTCTCTCTCTCTCTCACACACACACACACACACAAATATTTCTTCAGTGAGGCCTGGGAACTGCACTAATCTATGGATATAGAGTTACTACTTAGAGTATAGTTTGATGCTGTATCAATTCAGTGAGGTATTAGTAATAGGTGAACCTGTGCTATGTCCAAGTTTCCCAGCCATAGGTTCTTTACCACATTTACAGTACCAGCCACTTATTTCTACCTATAGACCAGGGCTTAAATCTAATCAGAAAATGGATAGTCACTGTGGTAGTTTGTAATTGTCTCCCAAAAGCTCACAGGGAGTGACACTATTGGGGGAGCATGGCCTTGTTGAAGTTGCTGTGGCTTTGTTGAAGTAGGTGTGGCTTTGTTGAAAGAAGTGTGTCACCGGGAGGGCAGGCTTTAAGGTGTCTTTGGCTCAAGCATCCCTCCATATCCCAGCTACTTCCTGTTGCCTTCTGATCCAAATGTAGCCAATACCATGTCTGCTTGCATGCTGCCATGCTCCCCGCCACGATGATAATGGACTGAACCTCTGACACTGGAAGCTAGCAAGCCACCCCAATTAAATGTTTTCCTTAGAAGAGTTGCCGTGGTCATGGTGTCTCTTCCCAGCAATAGAAACCCCGACTAAGAAAGTCACTCGGTTTGTGCCACTATTTTGCATGTGCATATCTTAGCAGGTCAGTCATAACTGTAGCTTACAGGGTTCACTGTTGGGTAAAACTGAGGATATGCCCCATCCCCTGCCACCCCCAGCAGCCTATACAGCACCTTATGATGTTATGAAAGCTAATATTCAGATAATTTTTTTTTAAGTTTTAGTGTGGGCTGGAGGGATAGCTCAGTGGTTAAGAGCTCTGGCTTTTCTTTCCAGCACCCCATAGCAGCTCACAGCTGTCTGCAATTCCAGTCCCAGGGGAACTGATACCCTCTTCTGACCTTTGAGGGTACCAGGCACTGGATGTAGTGCACATAGATACATGCAGGCGAAATACTCAGATATGTAAATATGACCTAATTTTAAAAAACCCAGCCAATTGATCAAAGTTTGAGTTGGATTCAGCAGCACACACGGTGATATGGACCTGCTGGTGGGAAGCACTCTTTTTTCTCATTGCTTGCTCCTTTGAGTTACAAGGACGGAGGTCAAGAGGTTATGGAGATGGCTCCTGGGGTAGTGGCATGAAAGACTGTTTCAGGTGTCCTGGGCTTATGGACCCTGTCTATAATTAGTAAATGGTGGTGGCTGATCCTTAGGAGACACACCTTTGGGAAACATTCCAAAGAATCCTTTTACAATGTTTCCAAGAATGGAGTCTAAGAAAACAGCATTAACAAACCTTGCTGCAGAAGACACCAATGAGCAACCCTCTCCCTGAGTGTAACTGCACACTTCTCACCCACTAAGCAAACAAAGCATCAGGGTAGCGTGAGAACAGGAGAAAGAAGCAGCGGCAGAAGAATGGGTTCCACTGACACAGGGATAACACAGACAGGAGCCCAGGGACACATCCACAAGGGCCTCGGCATGAGACAGCAGTTAAACCGATGACTTAGTTACCGCGAAAACAAAGCATAATTTTATTAAGGATGTACTAGGCTCTTTGAAGTCTGAAGATGAGCAAAGCAGAAGACCCTGAGAATACAGATGGAAGCAAGCACACAGTCAGGGTTTTACTAAGCCATCATCACCAAAAAGGGCCCTCCCGTTCATGTCCTGCCGTTATCTGGAGATTCTCGACCGACTGAAAGTTAAGAGGGCTCTTAGACACAGTTAAACTTGCCAGGCAGTAATGGCGTACAACTTTAACCCCAGCATTCAGGAGGCAGAGGCAGGCAGATCTCTGTAAGTTCAAAGCCAGCCTGGTTTACAAAGTGAGTTCCAAGACACAGAGAAACCCTGAAAAAAAAAAATTAAAAAGAAAAGAAAAGAATCAGAAAAGACTAGGTATGCTGCATACATTGATAATCCCAGCCCATCTGAAGAACGCAGAGAATCAAGGGTTCAAGGCCCAGGCTGGAGAGATGGCTCAGTGGTTAAGAGCACTTGTTGCTCTTCAGAGGACCAGAGTTTGGTTCCCAGCACCCACCTCAGGCAGCACACAACTACCACGTAGCTCCAGTTTTGGGGGATCTGACTTTCTTTTCTGGCCTTCATAGGCACTCATCCACAGATATGGCATATATTGACATAAAGTATATACACAGGATGCATAAATAAAAATAAAAGAGTTCCAGACTACATAGTGAGTGTAAGACCAGTCTGGGCTATTGTCTGGGGAGAAGGAACAAAAAAGGCAGAGGAGGGTTGTAGCTTAATAGTTAAGTACTCGCTCAGTTCTTTAACACTACAATCAATCAATTGATCAATTATCAATCAGACATTAAAATATATAGTTCAGAAAAAAGGAGGTAGGCAGAGAGGCAAAGGAATTGTCTAGAACAGGACAACAATGCCGGAATCTCAAATATCTGCTTTTTCCATTAAGAACATGAGTGAGGAGTGGGTGGTGACCACACACCGTCCCCAGGAGCTGTTATAAAGTCAGGGGCTGATGAAGTAAACAGCTATGGGAGACACTGTCGCTCATGCCCAGCCTCTCCTAGCCTGGCTGAAGTGGTCTTGAATGGTTTGCTCTGATAGAAAGAGGGTACCCTGCAGCACCAAGCCACCTTTCTTGCATAATTTTCTTCCTCTTGCTACTACCCATAAGCCACATGGATACATGTCATGGCATCTACGGTAAGACGGGCATGATTTTCTCCTCTGCTCCAACCGTCTGAACAGGGTGGGCTCAGAGCAATGGCATGTGCAATGAAGGGCCACCTCAAGTGCTGCCCCGTCATAGCTTCCTCTGTTCGTGTCCATTTACCACCACTAACATTATTTACTTTTTAAAATTGGAAAATAATAACTGGATGCGGTGATACTTACCTTTTGTCCCAGTTTTCAGGAAGCTGAAGCACAAGAATTGCTTGAATCTAGCCCCTTGGGCCCAGCCTGGGTAACATATGAAGATCTCACCTCTTTTTCAAGAGGTGGGTTCTGGGGGTGGGCGTAGCTTAGTTGGTAGAGTGCTTGCCTAGCATGCATGGAGCTCTGGACCCTACCCTTAGCACTGCATAAAAACTCCTTTGGTAGCTCATGCCTGATGAGAGAAATCTGTTCAAGGTCATCCTCAGAGTGAGATGGAGGCCAGCCCAAGCTACAGGGGATCACTTGCCCCAAAAGAGTTAAGCTTTTAAATGACAATGCATACCTCCATTTAATACTCAGAAAAACCAATGCTCACAGAGGAGCTAGCGCAGGAGCTGCTGTGGGAGGAACCTTCCAGCAGCTTCTCCAGGTCCTAGCCAGTCCAGAGCCACTGGCAACATGATCCTGTGACCTTTTGCTCTCTGTTCCTTCATAAGCAAGGCCCCCGCTCTCCTCCCAGCCCTCTTGGCTTTCCTTCTTGGTTCTCAGGCACCTGCCCTCAGTCTGGGCCCTGTATCTGCTACCTTTCTCCCGGGTCTGCTTCCTTGTCCCTTACTCTTCTCAAAACTGCTTCAACTCACAGTTGAGACCTACAGTGCTCAAACCCCACTGAGCAGCTGTCATTTTATTATTATTATTATTATTTAATTGGAGTGTCCATCATTTAAGGTGCCTTTGAATTTTCCAGGCAAGTGAACACTGGTATCAGTGAAATTAGACTCTGGAAGTTGCAGGTATGCATTAGCATTCCGTGTTGTTTTTAAATCTCTAGGTAATCTGATGTATAACTAAGATTAAGAAATAGGTTTAGGTCATTTTTGATTCTAGAATGCTGAATTCCCAATACCTGACTTCCATTCTAATTGGAACCACCAAATTGACTGGTTTGTTCTAGCTGGTGAATCCATGCTTAGAACTGGGGGGAAGGATGAGGTCATGACTTCTGTGTGAGCTCAGAACTCAATCCTCATGTTCAAAAGGCTCAGTTAGACATTTGAGTGGCATTCTTTGGCGGCTAGACACTGAGTGTCAACTCCAGTTTGGCATACATTTGTCTGAAGTAAAGCCATACTATCCTAGGAATGAAATCAAGTCTTTTATCATCAAGTCTCCTTAGCTGGGAACCAATCAGGCATTCCTTTGTGTGTGGCTAGTGTTCAGTGAGCACATGTAACCTAACGGATAAAAATAGTAGCTATCATTACATGCTTGGGGGGGGGGTTCCTTTACTCATTACAGTGAGGGAATCTTATTGCATACCTCCCTGGAAACCCAATAACGTGTTACATGAATTTTCCACGGAAAAGAGCAACTGGTTTGGAAATAAAATCCGAGGCTTCTACACAGTGACACTGAAGCCTAGAACTCCAGGGAAGCCAAAACTGCTCAGAGTATGGTCCCAGCAGGATTGAAATACCTCCTCAAAGCACACTGCGCAAATTCCCATGATGGCAGGCCTCTTGGAAATGCGCCTGAGGGTCGAAGGCCCCTGCAGCTGCCGTCTCCTGCCCTCAACCACATGCTCAAGTGGGAAGAAATGCGAAGAGGCAGTTACCACAGTTCTCAGTTCTTCCGACTTTGACAGCCTGGGAAGTCTAATGCTGGATCCTAAAATAAGGATGCACGCAGCATATTACAGCTTGGGATTTGCACTCAGATCACAGCCCCTGGCCCAAATTAAAAAAAATTCACAGAGCACACAGTCTTGCGGTAGGAGAGCAGGGGAGGTGCCCGACCACAAGGGAGGTTTCTGCAAAGAAGAAGATCACACAGGAGCAGAAATGCTCTCAACACAAAGTCATGAGGCATTATGTTTCCAGCACAGTCCTTCCGGAGCTAGCATGGACACACCCTCTTTCTTTATGATTCCCCTTGCCCTCAGGTTGGACTGGAGCTTGATATGTAGTCCAGGTTGACCTTGAACTTCTGCTGCTCTTGCCCCACCCCCCACCCCAAGTGCTGGGGGGAATACAGGCATGTGTTAACAAACCTAGTTTTGAGAGCTGGAGAGATGGCTCAGCAGTTAAGAGCACTGACTGTTCTTCTGGAAGACCTGAGTTCAATACCCAGCATCCACGAGGCAGCTAGCAACTGTCTGTAATTCCAAGATCTGACACCCTTACACAGTTACACATGCAGGCAAAACACCAATTCACATAAAATAAATATTAAAAAAGAACCCAGTTTTGAATTACGTTTGAAGCTACTGTTTCATGCATGGTGGGCAAGCCCACCCAGGCCACATCTAAAGCCCAACACACCTCCCTTCCTCCTATGCCAATGGAGGATCGATGCTCCCTACACCTTGAGAGGTGAGGATTAGTCAGAGCATCCATGAAGCAAAAGTATTTCTCACTTAGCATCTGTGAGCAGGTGAGATGAAGGAGGCCAGCTGTGCACATCAAAGAGTACTCGAGTTTCAAGAACACCTTTGGGGTGCTCGAGAGATGGCTCGGTGGTAAGGAGCACTGGCTGCTCTTGCAGAGGACCTGAGTTCAATTCCCAAAATCCACAAAGGTGACTTGCAACCATCTCTAACTCCGGTTCTAGGGGATTTGACCATCTTTTCTGGCCTCTGTGGTTATCAGACATATACATGGCGCATAGAAACACATGCAGACAAAATACACATAAAATAAACATCAATCTTTAATAGAGAATACTTTGTAGCTGCCTATACAGTAATATCTGTCACCCTTTCTGCTTGTCCCCAGCTCCTTTTGTCTGCCCATGTGACAGTTCCCTCCTGATACCTTACTTTCATCAAAGACACCATTCTGCATGGTCCGAAGGGCATGTCTTCAGATTGCCATGCCTGGGTGTGAGTAACCAGAGTTTATCCCTCTGATGAATCTGTGGAACCAAAGAGCCCCAGAAGGTTCAAGAACACCTGTCTAGTGATTTCTTCCCTATTTGGTGCTCAGCTTCCTGCCTCAAGTTGTGAAGTACTATGATCCAGAACTCTTCCCAGCTCAGGAACTCCAGCATAGATGGTCTTTCTGCCAAAACCCCATTCCAAAACAGGCTCTTTACAAGTAAGATCCCTCTTAGCTCAAAGGGTATAGTCTTTCAAATCTGCCATATTTTATTTATTGACACTAAACAGTATAATCTTAAAATATTTTTATGAGCTGAGACTCTATAACAGAAGGTCCCCATGGGCTACTGATCTGATATTTTAAACCATGAAGGGTTTTCATATGTATGACCTTATTTCATAGCACCAGTATGGAAGATGTTATTACAGCATCCCTCCATTGTCCCATAGCACCCCAGTACAATAGATGTTATTACAGCATCCCTCCATTGTCCCATAGCACTAATACAGAAGATGTTATTACTGCATCCCTCCATTGTAAGGAGAAATGTACAGAGACTGGGTTGTCTCTATAGCACCATGGCCAGAATCGAGCAGTGTTGAGACTGGAAGCCGACTCTGACGTCTTCCTCATGCTGTAGACAGTTTCACACCAACCACCTGGCACCTCCCCACCATGCCATCTGCCTTGAAGACAGACCTCCATTTATGACACAAGAGGTTGTGAGTCCCAGCATCAGATTTTCTTGCTTTTTCTGGGCAGTGGTGGCATAGGCCTTTACTCCCAGCACTTGGGAGGCAGAAGCAGGCAGATTTCTAAATTCGAAGCCAGCCTGGTCTATACAGAGTGAGTTCCAGGACAGCCAGTGATATACAGAGAAACCATGACTCAAAAAAACAAAGCAAAACATAAACAAATTTCCTTCATTTTAAAATAAGGGAGTTTTTAGTTAGATGTGGTGGCACATTTGGGAGGCTAAGGCAAGCAGATCTCCTTGAGTTCAAAGCCCGCCTGGTCTATAAAACACAGTGAATTCTAGAACAGCTAGGGCTCTGTCTCAAAGAACAAAAACAACAAAAAGGTAGTTTAATTTCAATTTCTTTGAATATCTTTTGATGAACTCTTACTGCAAAGTGCTTTAAAACAGGGGTTTGTCAATGCTTTGGATCTGAACTGTCCTCTGCGGGCATCTGAAGGCTGGTTCCCGATGCTGGACCCTCTCAGGAGGGGCAGTGAGGCAGTTCCTTAGTGGCCTCATGCAGGAGAGGCTGCCCTTCAGGCTCTATTTTGCTCACTTGTTCTCCTCGAGTTCTCTCTCTCCCTTTCCATACTATCGTGAGATGAGCATGCTCGCCCCATCATCTCCTTCCTTGCCTGATGTTGGGGTGGGGGTGGGGGTGGCATGGTCAAATGACCTTACACTGAACCTCTAAAGTAACCAGCCCAACTGAATCTTCCCTCCTTTGGGCCAGTTTTCCTGGGGTTCTGTCGCGGTGATGAGAAGTTAACGCAATGTCTGTGAGAGGACAGGAGCCTGAGTCAGGCAGACAGGGAGATGACAAAGCCCCATCTGTGAAGAATGTGTGAAAGGCTATAGTCTAAGGAATTATTTTCTCCCATAGACTCTAACCATGAGTTGGCAAAGAAAGAGGTCTGCCCAACTCCCCTTTTTATTAATAGTTAATAGAGTTAATTTTGTATCCATTAAGCTGAGCCTCAACAGCATAGTGCTTATTACAAGATATTTATTTCAAGATTATTGACTTGCAAATCTTGGGCAAGTTGCAATGTAAAATTTCAATCTAGAAATAAAAGGTCAAATGAATCTAACTCGTGGAATCAACATATGTTGGAGCAGTCATTCCAATCCAATAGTGTCATTGCTCTTTCTATGAAGAAATGATGTCCTAGCCCTCAGAAATGTGGGGTGGTCCCTTCGGTGGCATGCGGGGGTGGGGAGGGCATAGCAGTGAATTCACTTTCAATTTTATGAGAGGGCTGGGAAGGAGGGAGCAGCTGCTGGAGCAAGAAGGTTTTATTTCAGGGACCAATGTAGCAATTGAAGTCAGCAGAATGTCCCAAGGGAGCTCAGAAATTCAAGGTCAGAAGGAAAGCTCTCTGTCTAAAATACTGTCTTGCTGAATTAAAAATCAGGCTTTGGTCTTCTCTGGTTTTGTGGGGCTATTGTGTGTGTGTGTGTGTGTGTGTGTGTGTGTCTGTGTTTGTTTTGGTTGTCTTTTCAGTAGCACAAATCTTTTAGCTACTAGCATGTGATTTCTGGTAATTCCCCATACATCTTTGGATGCAGTTCTTTATTCTATATTTTTTAAGATAGACCAGTCTGGCCTGGAATTTGCTACATAGAGCTAGCTGGCTTTCTTCAAACTCTGCCTTAGCCCCTCTTGACAAGGGTGTGCCATTATGCCCCTCCTACATTTTGTACCTCCATAGGTCAGAACCCACAAGACTAAATGATCGCTTGAGTCTCACTATACCAAGCAAATTATGCAAGCAGAGCAAACACAGAGGCACACATCCACACAGGCTGTGCTTACTTAGTCCTCCTGTTTCTCTCTAGTCTGTTTCCCCAGTGAAATATGGTCCTACACACACACACACACACACACAGAGAGAGAGAGAGAGAGAGAGAGAGAGAGAGAGAGAGAGAGAGAGAGAGAGAGAGAGAGAGAGAACGTGCTCTGGCTGTCCTGGAACTCACTCTGTAGATAGACCAGGTTGGCCTTGAATTTACAGAAATTCACCTGCCTCTGCCTTCTGAGTGCTGGGATTAAAGGTGTGTGCCACCATCAGAGAGTTTGAGAGGATTTTTATAACACATTATTAACTCAGAATAAAAGCATCTACCAATTTGGAAGAGAGACAATGGAAAGGAGAGGAAATTTTAGAAAAAGATTCCAAACTAGCTTGGAGACCATGTGTACAATCCCAGAATTTAGGAAGCTGAGGTAGGAGGATTACCATGAGCTCAAGGTTTACCTGAGCTACAAAATAAAACCTCAACTTAAAGAACTAAGAATAAGGGCTACGGATAAACTGAGACGGTAGAGCTTGCCTGGTGCACACAAAGGGCCGAATTCCATCTTTAAAACTGCATAAGCCAGGCATGATGGTGAATGATCCAACTGCCCAGGAGGTGAGGTGAAGAAGATCAGAAGTTCCAGTCTTCCTTGGCTATATACTGAGTCAGGCTAGACTGGGCTAGGAGAGACCTTGTCTCAAAAACAAAATGCAAACAAAACCTAATGGTAATATTCCACTCTGAAAGGCAGGCTCCACTGTCTGCCCTGAATGAGGCACACTTCTTTTTCTGTGCAAAAGGGTCTCCTCCCACTGAAATCGTCTCTTGGCCGGTTCCCTAGTTTGCACCCCATGGTCTAGAGACCAAGGTGGTAATTTACTCAACAAATATACACTTTATTTTCAGATGACCCAGGTTATAATCACCATCTTAAATACCGTAGTCACACATTTCTGTTAAGCCTCACAGAGATTAGGTGATTTGCCCAAAATTCCATGGCTAGTCCCTAATGCCCTCAGACTTCCAATAAGCCTCAGCCTTATCATTGCCCTGTGCACCTCAGCTTTTAGGTTTAGAGGCATGCATCACCATATCTGGCCAAACTTAGTTTTGCTGAAGGTATATCTGTGCATCATGTGCATGTCTGATGCCTGAGGAGGTCAGAAGAGAGTGTCGGATGCCCTGGAACTAGAGTTACAGACAGTTATGACCTGTCATGTAGATGCTGAGATACCAATCCAGGTCCTCTGGAAGAGTGGCCAGTGCTCTTAACCCCCGGGCCATCTCTTTCTCTTTCTTCTTTTTTTAGCACCTAGCATCAGACACAGTTCAGTGAACCCTGAAGATATTCCCTCCCGCTTGGTCTACCAGTTTCCTCCTGAAGTTCCCCTGCCCTCAGACTAGTATTTGATACATACCCACCAAATCAAGTGTGTGTTGATTATAGAGAGGATTTGGGGTACTGATACTTTCCGTGTGTTTTATCCTAATTAACACTCTTTGTATGGCTTTAGACCTTTGCATTCCATAAAGGTTTCCCCCAGCTGGGAGCTGTTTACTTTTGTCTACTAAGGCCTCCTGTGATTTTATTATATCACCTTCAGTATCCACCACCAGCTGCAGACCTTCTTTTCATCTGTGACCCCACAGCAGCACATTCTCTGTCCTTGCAGCCTCTACACGGCCCTTTAGCGCCCAAGAAAGGCTAAGCTCCGCCCTCTTCATGGGTCAGCAGGAATCCCAAGATCTCTGACCCACAGCTCACTGGGGACTTCGATTGTCTCTGGCCAACTGTGGCCTTTTAAGATGGTGTTTTCACTTTGGCTTGGTTTCAGTTAGCCCAAAACTCACATCAACACCATTATTTTTGGTGTTTTTATGTGGACAACCCACAGGTTACCCACCCAAAATAACTTTAAAAGAGGGGCCAGCAGGTACATAAATTTTGACTATACACGTTATTCCCCCTCCATAGACAGCCTCCATCAGTTATGATTTCAGAAAAAAGAAACCTATCATCATCATCATCAGTATTGAGAACACGTATGAAAGCAAGCAAGCCTATAAATAAAATATCAGAAATCATTTTGTCAAAATGGAAAAGAATGGAATCTCAGGCTGAGGCCAGGACATAAGGGCTGGATTTCAGGATATGAATGAAGCCTGCTGAGTCCAGCACAGGGGCTTGATCCTGAGATGTGCAAGAGAATCGTCTGTCTGTGAGGCAGGCCTCTTTCCCTGTACTGCTGAGAGTTGATGCTGAACATGGACACATAATGGATGAGCTGGGATGCATTTAACAGGCACCCAGAGACAAAATGTTTCCCACACCAGTAGTGGCTTAGAGTGCAAGAACCTTATCGATTTCATTAACATATCTAAAGAAAGAATGTGCCAGTCAGAAAGGGGATTTGAGGGTGAAGAACTGAGGTTGAAGATTTGGCAGTGCGGTTCCCTGGGGCTCAGAGAGGGGAAAGCCTGGACACTGGAGCATCTGGCCTTCAGAACAGAGGCCGAACACATCAGCACTCACAGGCCCATTCTCTATACCCAGGCAGAGATCACCCACTTCCCCTTCCGTATTCCTATAGGAATGAATTCCACTGATTCTTGGGCATTTAGAGGTGTCCAATTCACAATGAATCAGCACATGGCCAATGTGGCTTTTGTGAGTTCATATAACATGACTTTATACTCTTAAATCCCACAAGCTCTGGGGTGTCCAGCACCAACTTTAGACCTATAAGCAGATCACAGACACCATAAACCATGATACATTCACAGAGGGAACAAAATAAATGTTTCTGGATAAGCAGGCAGTCACATACATGATCATATGACCTCTCCATATTCCCACACAACTCTCTAGTCCAGTTGAGAACAAAGTCTTCTTTACTTTATTGCTAACGTTATCCACCGCAGAGCTTATAATGTCCCTTTGAGGCAGGGACTGTTATTTGTATTTTATTATACAAGCGGGAACCGTAAAGCTTAGAGGATCACATTGTCAGTAGCAAGGCCAGATTTCAACCCCTTTATTAAGTTAAACTTGATTGGCAAAGGTTCTGCTAGCAATAACTCATGGCATGTCATCATCAGATGGCACATCTGGCAACCAACATGAAACCTTTGTGGGACCCGTATGACCAGCAGACACATGGGGTATGGATTCCACTATGACCCTGCGGGGGGGATGTCCATGCAAAGGTGAGTTAAACCTTTTACTCCTTTCTAGAAGAAAGAAATTTGCCCCATTCTAAACCTCTCTACCTATCTTAAAATTCACTCACCATGTTTGAAATGCCTGACTTAAAACTTTTAAAGAATTGATTACATATGTGTATGTATTTCTTGTGCTGGCTTGCATGCATGCACATAACAACATGCATGAGAAGTTGATGGGTCATCTGCAGGACTCTGCTCTCTCCTTCATCACATGGGATGGCAGGTCCTCGAGAAGAAACTTGGGTTGTAAACCTTAATAGCAAACGCCTTCATCCATGAGCCATCTCATAGGCCCCTAAACCTTGACCTAGAAAAACATGCATGTCTAGAGTTGGATAATAATAGTATAAATAGTAGAATAGTTTTGTGTTATCACGTGGACTATACTTTTTACTCATCTCATAAAGTACGCCCCTCCCCAACATTACTGAATGATAATTAACAAAAGCAATGGCTTTGGAGGTGTGGCTCTGGAGCAGAGTATGTTCTTAACATAAGTGAGGATTTGGTTCAGTTCTCAGCACCTTCTCCACTAAGAAACTGTATATATTCAAGATGGCTAACGTAATGATTTGATGTAATGATTGCTACAATCAAATTAATCAATACACAGTACCATACACCACACTATTACCTTTGCACGCACCATTACTCTTGTGTACATGTGGGTGTGATGGGTGCACTCAGGCATACTCTTGGTGAAGACATTTAAGAGTTATCTCAGCAAATTGTAAATATATATCATAGTGTCAGTAATAACAGTCACCAGGCTACATATCATGTCCCTAGAACTTACTTGCCTTGGTTGGTTGGTTGGTTGGTTGGTTTTTTGGAGAGAGGGTCCAACTGACATGTTTGTCTTAAATTCAGTATGTTGTCCTCAGATTTCTCATACTTCCACCTCTCCACTGTAGGATACAGGTTTCCCCACAATTGGCCTCTTTCACCTTCTAACTGAAGTTTGTGTCCTTGGCCAGAATCTCTGTATTTCCCTAGGTGTCATCCCAGGCAACTACTTTCTGCCTTTAGGGATTCTGCTCATTACATTCCACTCATGAGATCAGAGTATGTCTTTCTACTCTTTTTATTATGTGAAGAACATAAAGTTCTCCAGTTTCTTTATGTTGTAAATAGCATAATATCCTTCCTTCTGGTGCTGAATAGTGTGTGTGTGTGTGTGTGTGTGTGTGTGTGTGTGTGTGGTGTGGTGTGTTTTATATGATTTACATATGTGAATTGTTTACATACACCACATTTTTTTTTCTCCACCTCTCATTTGGTGGACATAGGTCATTTTCATATCACATAAAGCAGGTATTTTAATCCTCATTTAAAGATGAAAAAACTGTAGTAAGATGTTGTCTGAAAATAAATATTTGAACTGGCGAGATACCTAATGGTTAAGAACACTTGCTGCTCTTGCAGAAGACTGGCAGCTTACAATTACCTGTAACTCCAGTTCTTGAGAACCCAACACCCTCTTCTGGCCTCCTTGGGTACTGCATGCACACAGCGCATATACACACATGCAGGCAAACACATAAAAATAAATATTTAAAACAACAACAATAACTACTACTAAAGATGTGCTGGCATTTGCCTATCATTCTAGCTCTTCAAAGGTCAAGATACAAAGATCAATTCAAGAGCAGCCTAGGCTATATTTTGCAGTCTGGACCAGCTGTGTGGGACCCTATCTGAAAACAAACAAACAAATAACAATAACAAAAACAGAGAAGAAATTAAATCTTCACTGAAATTAAATAATTACATACAGAAGGTGATGACAGCAATATCCACACCCTGCTCTAATCTGACTGGAGACTTTGCTTACCACTGCTGTGTACCACCGACAGCCAGAGAAACAACTTGAGGCTAATTGCCTTGAGGAGTGAGCAAACACACCAGCACACTGGACAAAGTCATCACCCTCAGAGACACAGTGGTAAGTTTTTCTGGATTTATGTCCTGTGATTGGGAGTAGTCAGATTCTAATCAAAAGTCACCAGAGAAATGGCTTCTATGCAGGAAAGAGTTGCTGGAGAAGCAAGGTGTCTCATGAGAGACCACTGAGGTGATGGAAAGTCAGCCACCTTACCTTTCACAGTTGGAAAATGGTGGGGCATGATTGGTCTTCCCTAATGTTCCAACGCAGGAGAACATTTTTTGAATACTGTAACTTTGGATTTCAAGGTCAGCAGGAGAAACCCTATTAGTAAAGAAGTATCCATGTATACACACTGTGTGGCTTGTGGCTCAGGAGTTGTAGGCACAATCACACAGGACTGGGCAGTCTGGGCAGCTCTGACTTTTTACCTTGCCAGCCCCACTAACCATCAGGAACTTATACTACCTCTTACATGTAAAGTAGCCACAATGAGAGCTACCTCAAGAGACCTTTTTTTTTTTTTTTTAATCAATTTAAAATTTCATTTATGTGTATCTAGGTGTACACATATGTGTACTATGGCAATAAGCGTGGAGATCAGATGACAACTTTCGAGATCTGGATGGTTCTTTCCTCCTATTCTTTGGGTCCTGGGCATTGAACTCAGATCACCGGCCTTGGAAGACACTGTTGTCTACCGAGCCATCTCTCTAGTCTCCTCTCTTGGGGTTCTAGTGGAGGTCAAATGAATCAACATATGGAAAACTTCTCAAATGTACTTGGCTTATTACAGGGATGAATGAACCAAGTCCCTTCCATTTCCATAGATAATTGTGCTCACCAAATTCCTGGAGAGCAAGACCTTGTTACTGTGAGACATTAAAATTGCAAGCAGTGAGCTGGAGAGGTGGCTCAGTGGTTAGAAACGTTTTGTTGCTCTTGCAGAGGGCCTGGGTTTAGTTACCGGTGCCCACATGATAGCTCACAACCTTTTGTAACTCCAGGAGATAGAGATATCTTTTTCCTGCCCCTCAAGGGAAAGCTGCCTCCACCCCAGCCACTGCCTCAATTGATGGGTTCTGGCATGGATACAAGTGGAAAAAGACTCATCCTCCCTTGGAGACTGGCCACTAGGAATTTGATCAGGCTCCAGTGAGTATATGAACCACACAAAATGAACTTGTTCCCCTCCACCCCCTTTTTTGGTGGTGAGGGCAAGTTACAGGGAAAGAAAAGTAGACCTGGGAAGACTGGGAGGTGAGCACGATTTGGGGGCATGATGTTGAGATTCCCAAATAGTCAATAAAAACTATTTTAAAAATATGTTCTTTATCTGGCTTCCTCAGGCTCCTGCATGCATGTGGTGCACATCAATTTATACAAACACACACACATATACCTTAATTAATTTAAAAAATTGCAAGCAAGCCTTTCCCAAAAAAGAATCCATCCCACTTAAGATATCCAAACAAGGGGAATCCATCAGTTTTCAGCCCTGAGTTGTAGACATGGCTAAGAAAATGTCACCTAAATTACCTCCAAGTCAACTACTTTCTCTAGGTCCAGAACACAGGGCTGCTTAGAGTTCCAGCCACACGTGGGCTGTATCAGTATTCTTCAAACCTAGAATTTAGGAAGGACAGCAAAGCTCTTCTCTGTGACAAGCCAATACTAACTCAGAAAATGGGGGAGGCTTTCAAAAGCGTGTCCAACTGTTTCCACTCTATTTTCCTCCCCATAGCACGTTCCTGGCAAGAAGAAAAGAAAAAGTGTACAAAGACAGCTCCTCCCCCACTAAGACAACAATAAAGATAGGTGGACAGGAAAAAGTGACAGTGAGGTGCTAGAAGGGACAGGGTTGGCAATCAGGCCACTTACCTGCGCACCACCAGCCGGAGGGTCTTGTGGGACCCTTTCACCAGGGAGACAGCCTCCCTCCTGGAGCTGCTCAGCGCCACCTCATTGATGTGCACAACCTCATCCCCAGCTCGGAGGCCAGAGCTCACCACGTCAGCTTTACCTCCTTCTTCGATCTGCTCAGAGAGATGAAAGAGAACCACGGTGAACTTGTGTCCAGCCTGGGGACAATTCCCCTGTCCTGAGCCATGCCTGGACAGATGCAGAGCAGGGGGACCAGCAGCAGCCATGCCTCTTGTACCCAGTGTAATCTTTAAGAAGTAATGTACTGGCTGGGTGATGGGGCATTGCTTTGGGAGACAGAGGCAGGTGGATCTCTTGAGTTCAAGGCCAGCCTGGTCTACAGAGTGAATTCCAGGACAGCCAGAGCTGTTAATACAGAGAAACCTTGTTTCAGAAAACAAGTAAAGGGCTGTATTCTCTATGTTCTCCATATTCTCTAGCATCTGTAACCTTGATGGTCCACAGAGGGCTCTCACAAACAACTGAGTGAATTAATGCAGTTCCCACCAGAGGCCACTAACCCCGCACCCCCCTCTCTCTCCAAATCCACTTGGAGCTTCTGTTTTATGTCTTTAAAAATCAAGGTGGTTTTAGTTGGTTTTGTTTTGACAGAGTCTCATGTATCCCAGGCTAGCCTTTAATATGCTATATGACAGAGAATGATCTTGAACTTAAGATTTCTCCCCTTTCCACTTCCTGAGTGCTGGGATCCACGAACATTCACAGTTTGTGCCCATCCTGAGATATAGCCTCGGCCCTGTTGATTCGTTTTTTTGTAACTCATTTCTCATTTTTTGGTTCAAATTTTAACTCATTGGATAAGCAAAGCAGCATAAAAAATGGAATGTTATTCAGTAGTAAAAAACAGAAATGAAAAAACACACAAGTAGCAAGAAGTTCAAAAAGGCTCCATACTCTAATTATATATATGACACTCTAGAAAGGGCAGAACCACACAGAGGGTGGGAGATCTGTGGTCACCAGATAACACAGAGGCTTTCTGGGCAAATGAGACTATTTTATGTAACACTGATGGTGGACATACCTGTCAGGGCCAGAATAAGAAGATAGAATAAGAATGGATACTAGGGGCTGGAGAGATGGCTCAGCGGTTAAGAGCACCGTCTGCTCTTCCAGAGGACCCGGGTTAGATTCCCAGCACCCACATGGCAGCTAACAACTGTCTGTAGTTCCAGTTCCAGGCAAACACCAAGGCAAATAAATAAATAAATAAATAAATAAATAAAGTAAAAAAAAAAAATCCTCACAGAATTTTGGAAAAAAAAAAAAAAAAAGAATGGATACTAATGCTTAAAGTGGAGTCTGGGTAAAAATGTGCATGGAAAGGGGCAGGGTAGGTGTATGCAGGTGCAGAAGGCTAATGAGCAAAATGGTACTTCCCACTCAGTCTTAAACCTAAAATTGCTCTATGCGTAGTATATTTTAAAACCCAGGCACATGCATTTAATTCTACTACTTGGAGGCAGAGGCAGGCAGATCTCTGAGTTCAAGGCCAGCTTGGTCTACAGAGTAAGTTCCAGGCCAGCTAGAGCTTCACAGAGAAAAACCCATCTCAACAAACAAACAAAACAAAACAAAACAAAACAAAATCCCCCAAAATATATGTTCTGAATGGCTTAGTGGTTAAAAGCTCTGACTCCAAATCAGCAGCACTGAGTCTGAATCCTAGCACCTGGGTAGCAAGCTGACTCTTTCCATGATGCGTGCAACCCCAGCTCTATGGCAGTCAGAGACAAGAAGATGCAAGCTTGGTTTAGGGGGAGATGCTGTCTAAATGAGAGAGAGAAAGAGAGGTGGGGGGATCCCTTCTAGCCTCTGTGCTCATGTACAGGAAAGTGTCTCCACTTATGCACATGCATATATGTGCATATATATATATATACTTACACAACATAAATATATCTGTTTTTAAAAGTTCTGTCAGTTAGACTGGCAGATGGAATGTAGTGGGATTCAGGCATTATTTAGGAAAGCTTTAGTAGCTCCTGAGAATCAGGACCCTGACGGAGCATGGCCAGAATCTATTGAGACCTGGAAACGCTGACTTTCCTTCCTATTTTGTTTCTGCCTTCTTGGAGAGGAGACTAGCAGACCAGCATGGGACAGTTTGATCTCCAAGAATTGTCATAATGTTCCATTTATATAAGCGAGTGTTTAAATAACTCCTTAATAAATATTAATCCTTTATATGATATATTACAAGTGAATATTTCCATGAAACCTGGCACCTAGTGTGGGGCACTATCTGTAGAACGAGGTATCTGGCCCCATCCAGCCAGAGGTCTAGATCCACATTTCAGGCCTGCCTGCTCTGCTTAGCCCCCCAAAATGACTCAGATGCTTCTATTAATTTCATCCTGTTTGGCCTATGTCTCAGGCATACTGCTAGCTAGCTCCTTCATCTTAATTCAACCATTTCCTTTAATCTGTCCTGCCACGTGGCCTGTGGTTTACCTAGTTGGTTACATGTTGATTCTTGGGCAGCTGGATTGTGTCACCTTAACTCTGCCCTCCTCCTACTTATGCTCTATTTCCTCTGCCTACTTATACGGTTCCCTCATAGGCCAAAACAGTCCCTTTATTTAAAAAATGATATTCACAGCATACAGAAAGACATTCCCACATCAGTGGAGGGAGGCAGCAAGAAATGAGTACATTGATCAGATAAGAGATGTGGCAGGACACATGATGAACACGTGCTTTGGGAGCAAGCAGAGGGAAGACTCTGCCATTCAAAGTAGCCTATCATCTTAGATATTGGCTGCCTGACACTTGAGAGTGCAGCTGTCACACGCTGTGCTTAGTCCCTTTATATTGATGGCCATTTCCTTCCTCCCAGCCTGGAGATTCAGTGCTGACCTTATGTACTGATCATGCTCTACCCAAGGCCCCGAGTCAGCTGCTCCAGTTTTCCTTCTGCCTGGATTTCCCAGCTGGACTGTGGAGCCTTCTCTAAATGCCATCAGGGATCAAAGTGATCAAGCACAGAGCCAAACTACATGGCCTGTTTCTTAGTAGCTACTTGGCTTTTAACGTGTTACTTAACTGCCCTGTTCCTCGGTTTCCTCATCTGTTAAATGATTACATCTACCACACATATAGTGGGAATTAAAGGAGCTCATGTTAGCAAGGGCTTACACAGTGTACACTCAGTAGAGCTCAGATACAGTCACCAGCCAGTTGTTTCAGTCCAAGGTCAAGCTCCACATCCTGTGACAGCAATACCCACCCCGACTCCTTTACCGCTGTATTCTGCCACTGGAGACAAGTCCTCACCTTGAGTGTATAGCTAAGCCGCAGAACACTTCTCCTGCACACAAAGGGCCCTGGCTTTGGTCCCCAATCACCAAAGAGAGAAAAACAAGCAAACAATGCACCCTTCCCTTATTTTCAGGGCATCAGTGAACAAAGTGCTATACAACCATAGCGTGACATTCAAATAATTTATTTTTTTTACACAACTTTAACATAATGCTGTAGTTCCCACATGATCTTTCAGCAAAGTTATTAATATCTGTTCCTGTTACCTGTCCATAGGTTTATCTTCCCTAGCTTTAACCGTGAGCCCTTTGAAGACAGGACTCGGCCATGAGTCCATCTGTATTTAAGTCAGAATGTAAGGCTTCCTCAGAAAGTATAGCTTTGCTGCTTTAAAAAATGCTGAGCAAGCAGATAAAAGATGAGGGTACTGTGGTAACATATTATATATTTAAGAAGATCAGTCTGGAATATCAGAAGGAGGAAACAGATCACAGTCAATTCTCACACAGCCAACTTCTCAGGCCAAACGGTGAAATGCTATATCTTCAAGGGTCCTCAGCCTGACTGGTCACTTCTACAGAATGAATGCATCTCTGCATTCTTCTGCCATATATATATTCCCCACCCAGCTGTTCTGGTTCAACTCTATATCATAATTCAATAGTAAGAATTAAAGATGTGAGCTACTACTGCTTGGCTGTTAGGCCTTGAATTCACAAACATACAGAAAAATCTCTCTCCTGAGATTAAAGGTGTGAGTCACCACCCTCTAATCCTCATGGCTTGACTGTGGATCATTCTGTTCTCTGATATTCCAGGCTGATTTTATTAAATGTACAATATATCTCCACAATGTACAGTGGTGAACACAATGGGCTAGGCTCTCCCAGAATATGGGTTGTGGAACTGAATTCCGATTACAAAATTTACCAACAATTTAAACAAAACGAACCCCAGGGAATGGTCAGCCCTTACATGAAGAAGGAAATGAAGTGACAGGCTCGGCAGCAGATGAGCAGATAAAGACAGTGCAGGCTGCATGCACAACAGGGTCTCACTCAGCCATGAAAAAGAACGGATTATGTCACCGTCGGCCAACTGGAGGCTATCCTGTTCCAGGGTCAGAAAGATGAATATCACACACTTTTTCTCATGTGGGCAATCTCAATTTTTAAGGGGTTATTTTTAAAGACAGAAGAGATCAATGGGACAGGGAGCGGGTCCAGAAAGAATAACAGGGTGAATATGACCAAAGTGTAAAAATAATACAAAACAAAGGATCCAGGAGGCTGAGTCAGGGGGCTCATGACAAGAGGCCAATGTGGGTTACATACTGAATACCAGGACATCCAGGCCTAGGCACTGAGATTGTTCAAAAAGCCAATGACAACAAAACACCTTTGTTTTATGTATTTTATGTCCTTCATGTTCTTCTGTGGCTGAGATGAAAGGAGACGTCAGGAAGAGAGAGCTGGAGTTTCCTGCAGTCCACTGCTTTTTGTCCTTTCCTGGTTTTTCATTGCTGGGGAAGGGACCCAGGAGACTGGGCTCCGGTCCAAGCCTTTCTCCACTCTTTATATTTATATTCTTCCCTAGAAACGCTTCACCTTTCACTACAGCATTAGGCTTAAACTGTTTACTTTTTAATTGTTTTTTTAAACTTTAAACTAAATAATGATTTATTGACGTAAGTTCTAGCTATCTAGCTCCAACTGGCCTGGAAATCTGGATGTAGCCCAGGAAGGCCTAGAACTCACTGAGATCACCTGCCCCTGCTAGGACTAAGGGTGAGCATCACTACATTCCAGAAAAAAGTTATTACTATTGTTGAGTGTTTTTTTCAGTACTGGAGATGGGACTCAGTTCTACACAATGTTAGGCAAGTATTGTTGGAATTCCATCCTCACTCAACATGTTTACCTGTTTTATTTTTATTTTATTTTGGGGGCAGGATCTCAGGCTGTCCTCAGACTTACCTTGCAGCCAGGATGATACTGAACCTTCCATCCTCCTGTTCCCATCCCAGCAATGCTTAGATTCGAGTCTGTATGGCCATGTCAGTTTCACTGGGGCTGGAGAGCAGCCCCAGGGCTTCATGCATGCTAGACAAGCACTCTACCAACTGAGCTCTGTCTCCAGTCCCCAAAAGCTTATGTTCATTTTTTAAAAATTTATTTTATTACTTTATGTGCCTCAGTGTTTTGCCTGAGTGTGCGTCCGCATAATATGTGTGTGCCTGGTGTCTGGAGAGGTCAAAAGAGGTGGTCAGAGTCCCCAAGACTGGAGTTACAGTTGTGAGTCACCATGTAGGTGCTTGGAATCAAACCGGGGTCCTTCTTAAGGAGAACCAGTGCTCTTTTTTTTTTTTTTTTTAAAGATTTATTTATTATGTATACAAAAGAGAGTAGCAGATGTCATCAAAGATGGTTGTGAGCCACCATGTGGTTGCCAGAAATTGAACTCAGTACCTTCAGAAGAACAGTCAGTGCTCTTAGCCTCTGAGCCTTCTCTCCAGCCAGGAACCAATGCTCTTAACTAATGATAAGCCAACTCTCCAGCCCCCCAAATGGTTACTTTTTCAAGGTTAATTAGCATATTAATTTATGAAACTGGAGAGGCTGAGGCTGAAGGTTTTGAAGTGGTATTTCTTAGTAAAACATGGGGCAGCCTCTTTCATGCTTTGTTTAGTGTTGCTGGGAGTGACCCTCTGTCACTAGGTTACCCCTCAGTCTCTGACCCACAGCCTCTCAGTGAGTCACGTCTTAGGGTTTTGATTATCACCAAAGATACTTTTAGGTCTTTGCTCCAACTTGGATCTTTGTATAAGTCCTGAACCTACAGTTTCAGAGTCTTGCTCTTTTTTGCTTTCTTATTGTTCCTGTTCTATTACAGGGGGTTCCTGTCAACACACACAGGCTCTGCCCATCTCACCACCCCTCCTATAAACAGTTTCTACTCTTTTGAGAGGGGAAGCCTGGGTCCCTCTCTTTTTCCTCCATCTTTCTGCACATGTCCTATTTCCTGATTTTAAACTCTCGAGGTCAGAAACTAAAGAGAGAGAGAAAAAAAAAAGATAATTCCTTCCCCCTTCCCACCCATGTTTTTTGAGCATGACTAGGTACTCTTCCAGACCTGGAGAAACGGCCTGTATTCTTTCCTCTTTTCCAGAGTTTACATTCTAGAATATTTTTAGTGTAGTTCACATCTTTGTACTTAACTAAAAATGTGGGTTTAGAGAAGCAGGCCAGTGGAAACAAGGTTGTTTTCCCTTATCTTCAGGGCACGTCAACGGATCCATGTAAACAACTCTCCCTGGGAGGCCAGTCAATTTCTAGGAAACGGGGACTCTAGGAAGCCTGCTTGGTACTGGGATCTACCCAGGGCTGTACTCCTAACAGGCAGTCCCACTCATCAGGCCTAGCGTGGGTTTTGAATAAAGCTAGTTTCATTAAGTGTAGAGCCCACATCTACATTTCAGCCACTCAGGTTACATAAAAGCTGCTGTTTTATCTGCTGGTGTATGAGGACGCCCACAGTACTTCCTCCCTCCCGCCTGCCAGTCCTTCTCTGTCTGTCTAGTTGTTTGCACTATGGCAGTGGACTCAATGTTTGTTGATGATTTGGTAATAAACATGGTTGCCAAGCAAGTTGAAGCTACTGGCTAGAACAAAGCTGTGACTGACTGTATCAATATTGTCTCTATCATAACAAATATAAATTGAACTGTTGAGGTGACAAACTGATAACGGGGTGTGTGTGTGTGTGTGTGTGTGTGTGTGTGTGTGTGTGTGTGTGTGTATCTGAGTATAGATTTGTAGACAGAAGTGCTGGAGCAGGGTACAGGCATATGATCCTCCTGGGATTGACTGGAATTATAGGTGCCTGTGAGCCACCTGATTTGGATACCACAAACTAAACCCTGGTCCTCTGAGAGAATGAACCACTGAGCCATCTCTCCAGCCCTCACGCTCACATGATTATTTACAATGTATCTAAAAATCATTGTAATGACTTTGAAAAAGAATATTTAGGATATAGAACAATAATCTTCTTGAATTAGTCATCAAAGAGAATATTCTCTCAACCTCATACTCTGCTGATACAGTCTGTCACCAAGATTCACTGGGGAAACAAAGTTTATTATTTTAACCTTTGCATTGATTAACACTGGCAGCTACCAGGTCACTGACATTCTTCATCCAGTCTCACCGCAGAGAATCTACTTATCCCAGGAATGCGATTGTCAACAGGCTGAAGGTCTTCAGGTGATACCAGGTAAAGCTGACTAGGAAATCCCTAAGCCAACGAAGGAGGTGCATATTTATGCATTGGAGCCCACGACACCAACATGATTTTTCTTCTCCTCTGACACCCTAAGTTTATCTACACCTATAAAAGTAAGTTGATTACAATTGATTTAAAATGTTTTTAATTACATTTCATTTACTTGTGTGTGTACGTGGGGTGGGAAAAGCTGTGTGCAGGGCACGACCTCCGAGAGTCAGTTCTCTTCCTGTGGTGGAATGTGGCACAGCCTCAGCTCAGGTCCCATCTGAGGGTGCCGTAGTCTGGAAGGCTCTATGCCCAGCGGATCACCTGACTATCATCATGTCCAAATGCAAGAGGCAGTTCTGGGCTGTGTCCCTACAGCTCCCCCCCCCACCAGGGCTAGGAACTGGGATCCTGCATCTGCTACTCAAGGGCCGTACCACTGAGCTACACCACCAGCTAAACCCTAAGTCCTCATCTCCCTTCTCAACTGCATTTCCCTTCACACTTAATCCGCAACCAGCGCTTAGTATATATGTACATTATAGCATTTATGGAATATGCATGTACGCAGGTCAGTACGCGTGTGCACAGCATAGTGTGTGTGGAGATCAGAAAACAGCTTAGAGAAACCAGAAAGAGAAACTCTTTCTATTAGGTGAGATTCGGGGCTAGAACTCAGAAGTCAAGCTTGGCCACCTGACTGGCCTTTACCTCATGTTACCAGACCCATGAGCAGTAATTTTTTTTATATATCTTATTACTGTCTCTCACTCCAATGTCAGTCTATGAGAACTTTGACTTAATCCTGTCTTTGTTTTGTTTTGTTTTTAAAGATTTAATTATTTATTATGAATAACAGTTTTACAGAAGAGGGCACCAGATGTCATCATAGATGGTTGTGAGCCACCATGTGGGTGCTGGGAATTGAACTCAGGACCTCTGGAAGAACAGTCAGTGCTCTTAACCTCTGAGCCATCTCTCCAGCCCCCGACTTAATCCTGTCTTAATAGTGCAGGGACAAAGGTCAGTGCCCAATATTCATCATCTAGATAAGCAAATCGTCATTGTCATAGCGACCAGGTGTCGGGTGCCTCATATTCCAATAATGTACTATATCATCTTGATGGTCACAAAGTCTTTGTAAGGTTATTATAATCATTTGGTTTATGATAAATTTATGTAACTTCTCAATTATAGGACAGAATATCGAAGCTCAGAGGAGTGAACCTGCTTGCTCATGGCTGCACATTAGTAAAAGGAAGGCTTGCTGTGGAATTTCAGACAGACTTCAAAGCCCACATCCTCCAGTCTGCTGCCTCCGAGAATCCCCCAGATCTTTGCCCCAGACTAATACTTCTTCACTGTCTGTCTAATCCCTCAAGTGCCCAAGAAACCCGACACTCTACATTTCTGCCTTCTGATCCTCCTCTTTCAGGATCCTAAGAGCCAGGAACTCATTGCATAGGCTTATAGCTTTAAGAGCAGCCATGGATTACCCACGGGAAAAGAAGCTGGCATCCACTGCCCCGGGGTAAGGAGCTGGCTATACAAAACACCACAGAGCATTTCCTGCTTAATCGCAGCTTTATCTGGACTTTAATTAGAATCTAACTCGTCCTGCAGAGGGCTGCCACACCTGTGTGTGCTGCCTAAACTCCTGGCGGATTCATTTTTCTTTCCTCACATTTTTTTTCCTACGTAGTAGCATGGAAGCGGGGAGGGGTGGTTCAGGAAAGCTTCAGTTCGTGCTCTGCAACATGCAGTGAATTTGCTATTTTCTTGGTGATCTGAAAACAAGTATGTCCTCTATTTAGAGTAGTAATTGTATTAAAGTAAAAAGCAAAATAGGGAAACAGAGAAAGATAATGGACATAGGTGTTTGAGTGTGAATGCCCCCATGGATTCATAGTCCCCAGTGACAGTGCCGTTTGGGAAGCCTATGGCACCTTCAGGAGGTGGAGCCTCCCTGGAGGAAGTGGGTCTCTGGGGGTGGGTCTTGCTGTGAGTTAGCCCAGCCTTACTTCCAGGAAGTTCTCTGTTCTAGACTTGCTGGCATGCCTTTCCCAGCATGCGGGTCTCTGTTTCCTAGAACTGTTAGCCCAGATAAGCGCTTTCTTTCTTTAAGTTGCATCTCGTCAGATATTTGGTCACAGTAACAATTATATATATATTTGAAGTGTTGAAGGAGGCGTGTCCCTGGGGGTGGCTTTGAAGTTTCCAAAGCCCGTGCCAAGCCCAGAGTCTCTCTCTTGGCCAGTGGACCAGGACGTAGCTCTGAGCTACCTCTCCAGCACAATGTCTGCCTGCGTGTTACCATGCTTCTCTCTATGATAACGGACTAAACCTCTGAAGCTGTAAGCAAATCTTCAATTAAAAGCTTTCTTTTATAAGAGTTTTATAAGTCTTGGTCATTGGGTCTCTTCACCGGAACAAAACAGTGACTTAGACAGTATGAAAAACCATGTCAAAAGTTGCTTTTGTTGTTTTTAGGATAAGGGGTGTATTACTCTCCCCAGAGTTTAATAACCTAGATGAGAAACAAAAGAAAAGGCAGAGGCAGCATGGGGTATAAAGACAGAGCTGCTCTGGGGTCAGACCAGCACAGGATGGATTCCCTCTCCATACTGGGTGACGTGATTACTAAATATGGAACCACAAGACAAACCACGCTAAGACTGTGTGAGGATTATGTGAGTAAGGACATAGGAAGTACTTTCACAGAGCAAGGGTTCTCGAATCATACTTCATGGACTGCATAATTTTGTTAGGTCAGTTTTCTCTGTTTCCATCACAAGAATGCATATGTTAGTGTCTGGAGGTACTCGGGAGAAGGGACTGATGAAGCAGGGCAGAGGTTTCCAAAAGTTACAGACTGAAAGCTAACTTGATTTATAAGGGCACAGGGGACAGTCTCACCTTCAGAAGGAAGTTTTTGTGGTTCCCAACATGAAAGGTCACTCAGCAGCACTCTCACAGAACTTTTAGATGAGCAGCAGCTGCTGAAAAACCAAGCCAGGCTGAAGTTCTGGATTTTTTACTCATTAAGAGAAAAGATCTGATCAAAGATAGTCAGCCACCAAGTGTCACCAGGGTAACCATGCCCACTCAGCTTTTCTCACTCCAAGAAAGAGTCAAGTCTGGCTTCTCCAAGGTGGCTGGTTCCAATAAAACCAGTTTGGGGGGTAATTAGAAAGTTGAGCAGTCAGTGTTTGTTTATTTATTCTTCTCTCCATCTTACAATAGGGTTGAGGCTCCTTAGCAACACTAAAGAATAGAAGCAGCAGCTATGGGCATTGAAGCAAAATGGAAAATGTAGTAAAACAAAAACCAAGGATGCACTTCATGGGTGGAGAGTTCCCATTATCGACCTGGGTATTTATTATTTACATGCCTATTGGTACATGGTTCCATGGAGACACAGAGTCAGTCTCACTTACAAATCTTCATAAGGGAGGCAAGCAGCTGTGAACAACCCATTCCACAGCCCCTTGGGTCTAGTTCCACGTGCAGCAGTTCCTCCATGGTCAGTTTGTGTGTAGGATGACAGACAATTCAACAAGCTAACAAAATGCAAAGCCTTGGTACTTACCCTAGGATAGAATGGCCCAGTGCCATAGTTAACCCGTGATATAATTATACAATGGTATAGAGCTAACCAATGGCATAGTTAACTTGAATATCTTTTTTTTTTTTTTTAAAAAGCAAAAACATAAAAGATAAAACATTACTTTAAAAGTTTGTGAAGAAGTCAGGATGAAATAGCCATCTTTGTTATTCTACGGATTAGTCCAGGGCTGTAACTGTAACTTAATTTCTTTTATTTTTATTGTTTTTATTTTTTAAACAGAGTAAGGTTAAATATGCTTATTTGCACAGATGGTCATTTTATTTTTTAACTTTCTATCATCTGAGATCCTGTTTTCTTTCATTTGGGTTCCTGTTTTAAAGCCAGATTCTTTAGACAGACTATGGTACTAATTCCCCGGAGTGCTTGATCTATGGCTGGTATTTGGCTCTAAGCCTCCTGGAGACTTAAGACAAAGGAAACATGAGTCCATAGAGCAGTGATGCTCTGTGAAACACTGGGGATGGCCATGGAGAAGCCCTGAGCCCAGGAGCCATGAAGAGATCTGACAGGCAGAGATGGTGCTTCTCAATTGCTTTGAGTTTATTTTAAAAGCAGAAAACACTGTGTCATCAATGGTGTTCACTAAGAATTCCTGAGGATGGGGCTGGATAGATGGCTTAGAGGTTAAGAGCACTGGCTGCTCTTCCAGAGGTCCTGAGTTCAAATCTCAGCAACTACATGGTGACTCACAACCATTTGTAATGAGATCTGGTGCCCTCTTCTGGCCTGCAGGAAGACATGCAGGCAGAACATTGTATACATAAAAAATAAATAAATTGAAAAGAAGAGATAGAGGACACCCAATGTGTGTGTGTGTGTGGGGGGAATGTACACACACATTTATTCCAGCTGAGACAGGAAGACTGCATGCCCAAGGCTAGACTGAACCACTTAGTAAGACTGTCTTAAAATAATAACAATAAAAAAATTCTGGGGTTATAGGGAAGTGGTAGAGTGCTTTTGTAAGCACCCAGAAGGCCAACCTGGGCCTTGAATTCAAACCTTAATACTTAAAAAAAATAACCAAACAAAAAGATCATTCCCAACCCCCCACCCTGGAAAAAAAAACCTTCTTTCTCTTAGTCTGAGGCTAGAAGCCTTGCATCTGGGTGGCACAGGAAGCTATTTCTGGATGATAAGTTTTGAACAGGACAACATGTCACCTCCGTGTCTCCAGGCATCTTTTCCTTTGGTACAGTGAGGAGAGTTGCTGTCCTGCAGATGGGCCATGGACATAAAGACTGAACAAAAAGCAGGAGGTGCCGAGTCAGCTCAGCAGGCACGGAGCTTGCTGTGAAAGCATGAAGCGCAAGTTCAGATTCCCAGCTCCCACGTAAATGCCCAGTGGGCACTGTGGCCTCCTTGTAAATCCAGCTCTGGGAAGGCTGAGATAGAGGATCCTAGGAGCAAGCTGGCTAGATAGATTGACCCTAGTTAGGTGAGCACTAGGTCCAACTGAGAGACCCTGCCTCATTTAATACAGTGGAGAGTGATGGAGGAAGAAACTGACTGTCAACCCTTGGCCTCCACATGTGTAAGTGTATATATATGCACATGTACCTGCACACACAGATGCTACCACACGCATGCAAATATACATGTGTGTTCACACCACACACATGCACGTGAAAACAAAAAGAATGACAAGAGATGAACCTATGTTCAAGCTGGTGAGACACCATTTCTTTTCCATTCAGATAGAACACGATGCATGACAAATAGTTTCTCTAAATTTAAAGTCATTTATTCTTACTCTATAACCATTCCTAAAATAATTGCCGGAATCTTAGCATGTTTATTTTATGTTTCTAAAAAAGATCTTCTGCATCACCCTAGTTTGTTTATGTTTATGTTTTCAGTTCATTCAGTATATACTGTGTATCTTTTCACAGACCAGCTAATATTATGCATATTAATAAAATTCATAAAACATGGAGGACATGTATAACAAGCTGTTATACATTCCTGCAATCCCAGCACTCAGGAAGCTGAGGCATGAGGAATGATGTGAATTCTTGAGGCGGGCCAGAACTATGTAATGAGTGTCATGGTAGCCAGGGATACGTGACCAGCCAGACTCTTTCTTAAAACAAATCATAACAAAAAGAATTATTCACCAAATCAACAGAGCTCAGTTCTTTGGGAAGAAAATAAAATCTATAAATTGCATATGTATTTTATATGTATATAAAGTAAACCTATTTTTTTTTTTTTTAAACAAGTTCTCACCATGTCGTCCTGGCTAGCCTGGACCTTACTATATAGACCAGACGGGCTTCATACTCAGAGAAATCCACCTGTCTCCACCTCCCTAGTGGAGTGCTAAGATTAAATGTATGTGCCATCATTCCTGGCCATAGGATTGCTTTTAATATTAATATTGGTTTGTTTGTTTCTTGGAGAAAATGAGGGTCTCACTCAGTAACTCTGGCTGGCCTGGAACTCTCTATGCAGACCAGACTGGTCTTGAACTCAAAGATCTGCCTGTCTTTGCCTCCCAAATTCTGGGATTAAAAGTACAGGCCACTACACATGGCTTAATATTAATATTGGAACTTGGCTTGCAACAAACAGGAATGTCATATGACAAGGGTGTCTACTCACACCATTGTCTCCAAGGAAATGCCCTCTTTGTCTCTGCAAAAGAATTCTTAGAGGTGGTTGAGCTATAAGGAAATGGGTAATAAAGCTTCCAAAGATACCTCAGGCCTGTCAAAGATAACAATAGTATCCTATTAGTCATCAGTGTGAGCCTCCAATATTTACAAGCTGTAGAAAATTCCAGAGGCCAGAAAGATACCTGAGCACCAACTGGCAGAAGAATTTCTTCTCTCTGGAGTTTCCAACAATGATTTGTTTACTTACCATCTATCAGAGGCCATATGGTGGTCAGGCTTTATAGCCAGATGGTCGGGTTCAAATCCTCCCCCAGGCTGAGAAGTTATGTGACCTTCAACAAGTTATTTGATCTCTATGGTTTGTTCTCCTTCATACAAGATAAAGCTAGCAAGACTTCTCAGAGCTGTTGAGGCATTAAATCAATGAATGCATGTAAAGCATGAAGAAAAACATGCCTAGTAAATACTAAGAATATATTTTCCTTCATAAATCAGGAATGCAACCACTTCTTTTCTATACCCCACAGTGAAAGATCAGATATATTTTATAAAGACACTTGAGTTTTTTGTTTGCTTGTTTTGCTAGGCAAAGGCTCTACCACTGAACCACACCTCCAGTCCAAAAAAAAAGCCAAAAACATATACCTCCCAACACTGAAAAACAGTATAAGACATAGTAAAATAAGTTACTATAATGATCCTATCAGTTTGGAAGTCAGAGGCTATCTGATCAGACAGGGTTCCTGGACGTGCAGGCAGGTGAGGGGCAGCAGGGAAATGGAAGGAAGAGGGAGGAGCAGCATTTCTGGGTCTCTACTGCCTGTGAGGACATTGAGATCCACTCTCACCAACACAAAGGAACATTTTGTCAATCACAAAACTAAGCCCAGCAGTATTAAATAAGATATCTATGCTGGCTAGTTTTATGCCAGAATCATTTGGGAAGAAGGACCCTTAGTTGAGAAAATTTCTCTATCAGTTGGCCTGTGGGCAAGGCGATGGCATATTTTCTTCATTAACGATTGATGATTGATAAGGGAAGGTCTGGTTCACTGTAGCTGATCTGGGTGCTATAAGAAAGAAGGCTGAGCAAGCCATGAGGGAAAAGCATTAGTGCCTGCCTCCGGGTCCTAGACTAGAGTTTCTGCCATGAATTCCCTGGATGATAGACTATAAGCTACAAGTCAAATAAACCCCTCATGCCCCAGGTTGGTTTTGGTCTCATTTTATCACAGCAATAGAAACTCTAATTAAGACAACACCCACATTGACAAAGTTATAAATAGCAAAGCCAAAATTCAAACGCAGACTTAGACCTGAAATCAAAGTCCATCACACCCCTCCTATTCTACTCCAAATAGGCAATCCTTAAGCAAACTGAGAAAGCCTTGCTGAGGGGAAGGGAGGCCAGGTGGACACAGGGACTGGCCAACTCAGCTACCACTCAGGCCCAGAGTGAGGGCCTTGAGTTGGCCCATCTCAACACCAACCCCAACACTGAGCAGCTGGAAATGGTGAAGGGGCCAGAACTAATGAGCCATAGCCACAGGATCTCCATGAATGGGAAACAGCAGGATGTCTGAGAGGAGTCTCCGAGAGGGTTCAGGATCGATGGCATAACATTGGCGGTGTAGCAGAAGCCGGAGACTGTGAATCAGACCAAGAACACATTGCAATGAGCATTTGCAAGTAAAGCTGTTTGGACAAAAGGGTATATATTATGTGACACACCACAGCTTCCAATGCCACTATAATGAACATGTGATGGAGAGGCAGGAAAAATGGGGGAGTGGAGTGGTTCATCTATGGAGGAACTGGAGATGTGCCAACTCTGACTGGTATGAGAGAAGATAGCAATGGATAGAGGAGAAGGTCCTTCCTTGCCCAGGGGAATCAGCAAGAAGTTTTTTTCTGTTATTATTTTTTTTAATCTTTGCTTTGATTTGGTGAAGAGGCTATAAGGGTGGAGGGCAGATATGGGAAGACTGCAAAATGAGTGGGATTGGAGCACATAATGTGTAATTACCAAAGAATTAAAAAAAAAAAAAAGAAGCAGAAGCTTCTATAGTGTAATTAAACAATGGAGGCCAGTATGCTGACATAGTGGGTGAAAAATTGCAGATTCATCAGCATAGCCCTCAGCCACCTTCAGGGCAACAGGTTCTGACAAAAAGTCACTGTACAGTCACTGGACAATGAGGCTACCAAAGTCCTCTCTCTTACATCCAGCATCATCTACTGAGAGGACTTCATGAGTGGAGGATTATGTTGTTGCATTGTAAATCACTATCCCACCTACTGGTTCAATAAAAATGCTGATGGCTGAAGGCAGACAGGAAGTGTGGGTGGGGCTACCAGACTAAGAAAACTTTGGGAACAGGAAGAACAGAGCAGAGATGCCATAGAGAAGCCAGAAAGAGACCACGGAGTCACCACGATCAGATTCAGAGGAAAGAAGTTGAAATGCTGCTCTGAGAAAAGATACCAAGCTGCATGGCTGAACAAGATAAGACTCATGAGTTAGTTTAAGAGTAAAGAGTTAGCAAGTTATATGCCTGGGCTGCAGGTCAATCAGCAAGCAGAGTAAAATCAATATAAGTGTCTGTGTGTCTCTGCAGGACTGCAGGACTGTGGGTCAGTGGGTTAGAACGCCTGGGCTAGGCCTGAAAGACGGGACCAGAAACTTACTACTACAGTAGATAACAGTGTCGGCAGCAGGACAAACATATGCTGCATGGATAAGCAAATGGAGGAAACAAACAATGGGTTCCAAGTCCTTAAGAAGATCTTTACAAAACCCAAATTCCAGACTTCTCTCTCACCCCACCCTGGCTTTGAACTTCCTGTAATTAGAATTCCTTCCCACCTCTTTCCCCTACCCTACCACTCCATCCTGTATCCCAACCGCACATTGCTGGGCTTCCCTCTGGCCACCTGCAAGCCCACAGGTCGTCCTCCTCATTCCATGGAGACCTCTCCCTCCTGGAGGATTTATTGCCATGGCAGCCCCTGCAACCTCTTGTGGTGCCTGTGACCTATATAACCTAGCACTTGCTGTCTTTCTCGGCCCCTGACTATGCTAACTGTGGTACTCATTCCCAAGGCCAGACACGAGCTCAGGACACTAAATCCAATAATATCCCCATCTCAACTTCAGGAGTTTCTCTGACCACCTCCTTCTTATCTTGGTTTACATTGGTTGTTGACAGCTTTATGATATAATTGAGATGCTATAAAGTCCACCCTTGTAAAGTGTACAACCCAGTGGGTTTTAGTTTACTCACGGAGTTGTGCAAACATCACTGTAAATGACTTTGGGATATTTTTTAATACTACTTTCAGAACCACTGTGGTTACAGTCTTCATGAGCCTCCACCCATCTCCCCACTGTGGTCAGCTCCACACGAGTCTACTTAAAATGAGTTTATTTTTAATGTGTTTGTGTAAGTGCCTTCATGAATGCATACACATCACACATACCCAGTGCCTCCACAGGTTGGAAGAGGGGTTGAGTCTCTTGGAAGTAGAGTTACAAGCAGGTATAAGCTGCCATATGGGTGCTAAGAACCAAATCTAGATCCTTGACCAGAGTAAATGCTCTTAACTGCTGAGCCATCTCTCTGGGCTTCTGGTCTACTTTTTATTTATTTATTTTTAATCTTTGCAAACTTGCCTACACAGGATATTTATGTCATATAGCACATGGCTTTTTATGGCTGGCTTCTTTCACTTAGCACAATACTTTCAAGGTTCAACCAAACTTTAGGATAAATAAAATTGCTTTTTCTTTTACAACCAAACTATATTCTGTGACTAGATATGGGCATTTGGGTTGTTTCTATTTTGTGACTGCTCCAGGAAATACTCTGCTCCAAAACTACTGAAAGGGACCAACTTAAAAAAGATTTTATAACAAGTCCATTAAAAATTATCTTTACCCTCTGGTGTCTTCCCTACAGCTTCCTCTAACTTCCCCACTCCCCAGATCTTAGAGACATGCTCTCCTCTGTTGTCTATTCTGTTATCAACTCTTAGACTTCCCCTCTGTCCTTGGAGTGCTCAGGTCCTGCCATCTACAGCGGTGCCTCTCCTTACCCAGGTCCTCTTTTCCTTACCAACTTCACAGTCTATCAGGGTATTGGTAGTACCTTAAGCTTACCTCTACCTGGGGTTCTGACCCTCTCTTTTCTGGGCTCCTGTACTTACCAGAACTTCTGTTCCTCCTTCCCATCACCCTGAGAAGCTTCAAGCTTTTGAGTCCTTCTGGACCCCTGTTAATTATACCGATCTCTAACTTTGTCCATTTTTCTTTTAGTAAACTGAAACTCACAAAGACCTTTGTTCTCTCTCTCTCTCTCTCTCTCTCTCTCTCTCTCTCTCTCTCTCTCTCTCTCTGTTGGTCTGTCTTGGGTCCACTTGACTTAAACAAACACCTCCTCCCATAGACACCGCTCAGTCTTTCCCAGGTTGACAAAGTTATAAATAGCAGAGCCAACCCAAAGCTGAAATAAAATTCATCATGACAGTCCCTCCCATTCAATTCTAAAACAGCCATTCTCTTAATAAACAGAGGCAGTGCTTGATAGTGTAACTGAACTATGAAGGCCAGCACAATACTTGGCTTTTCTAGACTACACTTGTGTGATGCTTTTTTTGACATGTACTAAGGTCAGTGCTTTCCTATATCAGACTAAGGAGGTAATGATTGATTCTTCAGACCTCCATGATTGAGTCCTCTGGCTTTGAGACAGCTATTACACATACTGTACCTACTAGATTCTAAAAGAAACTCAGTTCCCTACTCATGGGCAGCCTATAAAGTGGGAGATAGGAGATGCAGACCACACTGAGTCTTAATGCCTGCTCTATCTCTTGGACATCTCCAGGCCGGATTGTTCTCCGGCTAAAATTGAAATACCAACATCTACACCTCCATTGCCCGCTTTGAGACTTCATACTTTTCATGCATTTCTGCTAAACAATGTGGGTCTGTCATGGGACTCAAGCATGTGTCTCCTGTCCAGCCTATAGCATTGGATCCTTTCTCTGGTCCATTAGAAAAAGTAACTACTTAGTATTTGACAAAAAACTAGCCAGCACAGGTGGTATGGTAGTTTGAGTAATATTCAAACTACCTGAGAGGGGATAGGAATAGGAGGTGTGGCCTTGTGGATGAGGTGTGGCTTGTTGGATGAGGTGTGGCCTTGTGGATGAGGTGTGGCCTTGTTGGATGAGGTGTGGCCTTGTGGATGAGGTGTGGCCTTGTTGGATGAGGTGTGGCCTTGTTGGATGAGGTGTGGCGTTGTTGGATGAGGTGTGGCCTTGTTGGATGAGGTGTGGCTTTGTTGGATGAGGTGTGGCTTTGTTGGATGAGGTGTGGCCTTGTTGGATGAGGTGTGGCCTTGTTGGATGAGGTGTGGCCTTGTTGGATGAGGTGTGGCCTTGTTGGATGAGGTGTGGCCTTGTTGGATGAGGTGTGGCCTTGTTGGATGAGGTGTGGCTTTGTTGGATGAGGTGTGGCTCTGAGAGTGGGTCTTCACGTTTCTAGGAGCCCAAGCCAGGCACTGTGGCTCTCTCTTCCCACTGTCTGTGTATCTAGACATACGCCTTTCAGCTACTTCTCCAGCTCCATGTCTGCCTGCACGATTCCTGCATCAATGATAACAGACTAAATCTCTAAACCTGTAAGCCAGTCCCAACTAAAAGCTTTTCTTATTAAGAGTTGGCTGTGGTCATGGTGTCTCTTCACAGCAATAGAACACTGATTAAGATGAGTGGTAAATTTATTTGTCAATGTTCCTATGTCTTATACTTATTAATAAAGGAAATAAAATTAAAGGTAGTCAGTAGGAAAAAAATTGCTAGAAAGTTATAAGAATGAAGATTCTTTCAATAAAGAAGGCTTTGTGTATGGAGGTTCAGATAGCTGAATTTTTTTTTTTTCAGAATGAGAAAGAAAAACTGGAAAGCCTAAGCAAGTCACAAAAACTGAGTAAATTATATATGACATGTAGAAGATGAGACTTGGCCGTGCTAAGAAATGTTTATGTCAAAGTGTCTGGATTTGGTTGCTGAAGACAGTTAAGGACACATGCTGCTCTTTCAGAGGACCTGGGTTCAATTCCCAACACCCACATGGCAGCTTTCAAACATCTGTAAGTCTAGGCTCAGAGGATCTGACAGCCCTCTTTTGTAGGGTAACTCTTAAAACGTCCTATGTCCCTGGTGAGTCCCTGACCTTTTATTCAGGAGGCCATGGAAACCCTGCCACGTAAGCTCTAGCCACTGTCCAGAGGAAGGCAACACAGAGGGAAAATTTCCTCCATCATGCATCTAAGTGGAAGCATATGCTGGCTAGTTTTCTGCCAACCAGACACAAGCTATAGTCATATAAACAGATAGAGCCTCAACTAAGAAGATGTCTCCATAAGAACAGGCATGCCTGTAGGACATTTTCTTAATTAGTGATCCATAGGGGAGGGCCCAACCCATGTGGGTGGTACCATCCTTAGGCAGTGGTCCTGGGTGCTATAAGAAAGCAGGCTCAGCAAGCCATGAGGAGCAAGTCTGTAAGCAGCACTCCTCCATGACCTCTGTATCAGCTCCTGTTTCCAAATTCCTGTTCTGTTTGAGTTACAGCTTTAGCTTCCCACAGTGGTCTGTGATTCAGAATATGTGAGCAAATAAACCCTTTCCTTCACAAACTGCTTTTGGTCAGGGTGTTTCACCTGGTGATAATAGCCCTAGCTAGGACAGCCATGGTCAAGCAAGGCCTTTGACTTATCCTCACACTGATGGAAAACTGTAAGAGAGGGCAAAGAAACTAGAGGTTCCTGCTGAGCATAAGTGACTCCTGAGGACCAGACCCTCAACTGGCTTGGACAGTTAAAAAGCAAAGCAAAACAAAACAAAACAAAACAAAAACAAAAACAGGATCTTGAATATCCAGTGAAAAAATACACCCAAAATTTTAATAACTGATAATATAAGGTAGATAACGGGCCAGCCTCCTTTATGGTCCTCCATACAGACTACTGAGAGGCTAGGCAGAGTAACTACAGCCACTCTAGCTATGGTCTTTGTCCATAAGCACATTGCTGGTTGCATATTTATTCCTGATAATTCGGCTTATATTTCCTCTGCTTTTCAACAACTACAAGTCACGCTAAAACCATACTCTTCAGTTACTTTATGCTGCTGTGATAAATACTGTGACCAAGGGAGCTTTCCAAAGAGAGCTTATTTTGGCTTATGGCTCCAGGGGGTTAGAATCCATAATGGTGGAACTGCATGGCTGCCAGAGGCAGATATGGCCAGAGGAAGCTGAGAGCCCATATCTTCAAGCCACAAGCACAAAGGAGACAGAGAGAGAAAGAGAGAGAGAGAGAGAGAGAGAGAGAGAGAGAGAGAGCAAACTGAAAGCAGACGGCTTTTAATTTTACAGTTCAGTGATATGCTTCCCCAAAAATCGCCACCAAATGGAGAACAAGTATTCAGATATCTGAGCCTGTGGTGTATATTTTCACTTAAAACACTATTTATGCCAAACACCACTATCATCTTATTGTTTGACAGCTATAATACTGGACTTCTGGATTTTCATCATGAAAATGCATTAAATCTATTATAATGTTTGGTGTTGATGTTATTAATCTAAAGACCTTGTGTATTCAACTGCCATCTTAATTTTACCTACTTTTGTTTACAGTTGATTCATGCTTAGATGGTCCCAGAACAATCTAATTCTATCTATTTGAGTCCCCTTGACCACCCTCCAGGGACTGGAAGGGGAGACCCTAAACTTCTCTACACCCACAAAGTCACTAGAAGAATTTAGATTGACTCAATGTTCATATTATAAGTGACTTTAGGGTCTCAACTCTTGATAGTAGAGTGTTAAGTAGCTAGATGGACATTAGTAGGCTTGGAGACCATTGAGGAAGAATCCTCCTTCTCCACATCTTCCTTCTCTTCCAATTTCCCATATCAAGAACACACTAATGAGGATATCAATCTCACCCAGCAGAAATGAGCTAACTGGTCAACCATGGCCCTTTCTCTATCTTTCTATAGAAACACAAACCTAGATCATAACCATGTCATTTTGAGAAGTTGTTCCCTTGTGGTTAAACAGTGACAATTTCCCAAAACCATAGTAATTCCAGAACTAAAGCCTAGATTCCTGCTGTACCCAGCCCTTGCAGACCCCTTATGATGCCAACCATAAGAGATGTCTATTGGTCACCTGGCATTCCTTTACTCACTGCTCACCCTGTTTATTCCCAGCACCTGTCAATCTTAGGTCAGAAAAAGGGGGGGAGGGGAGACTTTTCAGCCTTCTCTTCTGTAACCCTTTCTACCCTATCCTTATTCTGGCTTATAAGCACAAGACAAGCTCTGATTCTTACAAATACCACCTCGGCAGCTTTTTTCACCCAATAGATGTCCACATTGTCTTGAAAAAAAAAAAAAAATCTAGGAGCCAGAGAAATGCCTCATTCACTGCTTAAGAGTACACACTGCTCTTCTAGAGAAGCTGAGTTTGGTTCCAAGCACCACAACCAGGCAGCTCACAGCCACCTGTAACTCCAGTCCCAGGGAATATGACACCTCCAGCCACTATGGGCACCTGTACTCAGGTACATATACCTGTACATACTCATACAAATATACATGCCATTAAATTTTTAAAATATATTTTTAAAATCTAAAATAAGTAAAGATCCATCTAGTGGTTCTTAATCCACTTAAAAGCCCATGAATTTATTCTACTGTATAGCTGGAGTTGGTCTTGAACTTTTAGGTTTAAGCTATTTTTTTCCCTTTCATCTTCAAATGCTTGTAATGGCCTCCTAGGCTGACCATAGCCTCCAGTCTGTCCTCTGTGTCTCCATAACCTTTTCTCCTACCTCTCCTCTGCCCCTAGGTTTCCTTAGTCTCACTGTTTTTCTGGTCAGAGGAACGGCAATGGTGAGATGAGACAGAGGCTGAAATAACAGAGAGGAAGGAGAAGAAAAAGACATTTAACTCGGAAGTTCTCCTAAGGACAGGGATCTGTTACTTCAGCGAAGTTCTTAAAATCCATGAGATGAGGATAATTACATTTGTTTTATAGATAATTGGGGCACAGAATAAGATTGAAGTAATGGTTTTTTCACTCTATAGTAATTGCTAAGTGTTCAATGAAAAATCTAGCCAAGGGCTACAGAAATCACTCGTTGATTCAAAGCATTTGCTGATACTGTAGAGAGGCCTGGAGTCTGTTCCTAGCAGACATATCAAGAGACTAACAATCAGCCATAATTTCAGCTCCAGTGGATCTGATACCCTCTTCAGGCCTTTGAAAACATTTCTACATATGTGTCCATCCCATGTGGACATACACACATACAAATAAAAACAAATCTTAAAAAAAGTCTAGCTTTACAACTAACACTAAAAAAAAAAAATGGAAAATTACTTCTGTAGAACTTACACACACACACACACACACACACACACACACACACACACACACACACACACACACGGGATTTAAATGAAGTCATCAGATAATATGGGAGACAAAGCCACAACTGGATATTTTATGCCATCAAGTAGAACCTCCTCCAGTGCAGGGAACTGGTTACATTTTGTTGAATAATTGGCCAAAAGTTCCATGGATACCCGCCCCCTCCAAACATCAGAGGTTATTTACAAGGCTATCAATTAGTCTCCAGAACCTGCTGGCAGACAACACTAATTTCTGTCATAAAATGTGAAAATCAAACTGGTGCCCACTTAGAAGTTTCATCTCCTACTGACCATTGTTCATGGTGTGGTACTCTTCACACAACTAGAAGAGGAAAATACTAACCAGTATCACCCAACTATAAATCCTATGGCCTACATCAGCATCCTGCCTGCAGAGGAGGGTTAGGGTGCAATAGTGGCACAAACATTATGGGAGTAACCAACACTTTTTGATTGGGTTTAAGGCCCACTCCATGAGATGGAACACATCCTGGCACAGCTAAGTAGTCAAGAACCTGAGTCTAATAGGTTAAGGGCCTAAGAAAAACCTAATGTTATTATTCTGCTAAAGGAATATAGTTATAAAATGACTCCTAATAGCATATTGCTATATCCATAGATCAATGTATCACTCAGTTCTCATCAGAAAAGCTTCTTGCAGTAGATGGTAATTAACAGAGACCCACAACTGGACAGTCTGAGAGAGTGAAAGGCTTTCAAGCCCTCAGTCCTAAGTGGGATGTCTTCATCAAACCCCTCCCCATAGGGCTCAGGGATCTATGCAGAAGAACAAGTGGAGATATTGCATGAGCCAGATGTCAATCCTCAGAGATTATAACAGCACACACAAGATCTGCACAGGTGTAAACCAACACAATCCCATCACTGACACAGGGTCATGGACAAAAAAACAGTCTTGCCCCTAACCATGAAGCTGTCTGCAATGATAACTGAGAGAAAAGGACAAATCAGTTTTCTTCAGTGAAGTGTCCCTGTGTATATCAACCATACTCCAGGGCAGACCCATGACCAAGAGGAGTTGGCCCAGAGAAAATGGCTCCCTCTCCCCAATTTGATGGTCTTTTATTTTCTTACTGTTTTTATTTTCTGGGGGTTTTGTTATTGTTTTGCTGTTTCATTTGTTTTCGGGTTTTTGTTTGTTTGTTTGGGGAGAGAGAAAACATGAAGTTGAGTAGGTAGGGTTGAGGGAAGGATATGGAACATGATCAAAATATCTTGTGTATAATAATAAATCTACCCAACGCCACCTTTGGGCTATCATATTCCTCCACCTCCCATTTGATTGACAGCAAGCTAGGAGTGCATGACTATTAAACAACCCAAATATCTGTAAAAGTAAAGGATTCTTTACAGCTCCTTGTTTGGAAAGGTCCCCACCCCCATCAAGACTCTAAAATGAAACCTTTATGTTTTCAACTGAGATTTAATTAGATTCCAGGGATTCCTGGCAATCTCTCAACTCATCATCCAGGACTACTTTTTGCAAGATAAAAATTCCATCAAGTGGCCCTGTGTGCTGATTCTTATCAGCATCTTGCTTCTTCTCTTCCCCATTAAGAGGCACCAGGAAGGTCCTGCCAGCCAGGAAAATGAAAGGCAAGTAATTGCTCAGTGGCCTTACTCAGAGTTCCTCTCCTAAAATTGCACACTGGGTGGCCCAGATATTTTAAAATCTGTGCTCTGTAGACTTCCATTAATATGAGATGTAGCTCTGGGTCTTACTCAGCTGCTGGGGTGTCCCCCGCATCTGTCATCTTATGGGGTTGTCATTTCTTCCGTCTCTTCTGACCTATTCTTCTCCTCTGACCCCCCTGAAACTCTGATTTGCTTTTTCCTGTGTGGGATTTGTGCCCAAAATAACTTAATCACTTAAAACTTGGGTGCGGTGTGACAGGTAAACCATGGGAGGATGTTGGCCAAGTTATTCCTATTACTACACTATCTCACCATCCCTAGACACCCTCCCTGCTAGTTTATGAAGACAATGTGTTAACTGCTAAGTAGCCATGAACTACAAGTGAAGGATCAGCTTTTACTGCTTCTTGGCTTCCTATACATATTAAATTAGTGCAATAAAGGAGCTCCTTGTAAATGTTCTTTGTGGTGCTGTCTGCTGAAGTCTGAGATGTAATGGCCAGACCACTTAGCCACTTAACCACCTCCCCAGCCCCCAGTGTCTGTTTTCTTGATTTCATTAAACTTAACCCCTTCCAGACTCCCACTCTCTCAAGTTCAAAGGCCGAGGACTGGAGAAGCTGTGGGTTCACCGCTACACATGCTTCACTTATGCATCTGTCTTCTGAACCAGACCGAATTCCTCCAGGGCAGGGACAAGTTAGTCATTTGTTGGATACTCGGTGCCTACCACAGTTTGTGGCCCATCTCAAATGCTCACTAACTATCTCAGGGTTCTTTTCTTGCCAGTGTGGGAAGGTTGAGTGGTGTCAGTTACCAGACAGAGTAGCTGCAGGAAAACAAATTATTCTCTGGGGCAGAATATGTAGAAAGAACTGGCTACATAGCAGGTGGATGAGCTCAGAAGCCACAGCAACTCCACAGCTGGAGGGAGGCAAGCAAGATGGAGTGCCTAGATAAGAACAAGCCAGCTGTACCCACACTGAGACCTGTCTAGATGAGAATAAACCAGCGGTACCCACACTGAGACCTGTCTAGATGAGAATAAACCAGCGGTACCCACACTGAGACCTGTCTAGATGAGAATAAACCAGCGGTACCCACACTGAGACTGAGATAGGAGGAATACCGTGGCTTGGCCTTCTCACCTTCCAAACATCCATCTCCTATTGGCTAGAGCCCAGCAGTGGCCCACCGCTTCAAAGATGGAGAAGCACAGACTGATGGGTAAGCCTCTGGATGCAGGAGCAGTGCTAGGGATCGTCGGAGTGCTACGGAGTGTCAGACACTGCATTTTTCTTGTGATTGTGATGAAAAACTGCAAGTCCAGCACATGGACCACCTCCTGGGCTAAGCGACAATGACATGTGTTTATTGTGTGGTACACCATCATTGTCTCCATGAGGATATCACTCTTCTGCTAATGTTCTATCCTTTTAGCTAAGTCTTTTTTCTTTTTTAAAAAGATTTATTTATTTTTATGTACAGTGATGTTTTGCCCTGAAGCTAGAGTTACAGACAGTTGTGAGCTGCCATGTGAGTGCTGGGAACTGAACCTGGGGCCTCTGGAAGAGCACTCAGTGTTCTTAACCACTGAGCCATCTGTCCAGCCCCCCTTTTAGCTAAGTCTTAATGAGACTACACTTTTCTGTGTCCAACTTGCCATGAACTAATAATCAACATTAATTGAGCAACTGACCTTTGCCCAACATTGTGCCTAACTAAATTGGATCCCAGGCCAGTGAGCTGTCCTGTTTCAAAAGAAATTCAAGGTGAATAGTAACTATGAAACATTCAAGACTGACTTCTTGCATCCACACAGACCCTCGTACCCGTGAAGCCCATACATATGTCCAAACTAAGAGAAGAACAAATGATATTTTTTTGTTCTTTTTTTTTTTCTTTTGAGATGGAGTTTCATTGCACAACTTTGGCTATCCTGGAACTCACTTTGTAGTCCAGGTTGGCCCACAGAGATCCACTTACCTTTGCCTCCAAAGTGTGAGATTCAAGGCGTGCACCTCCACACTCAGCCCTGCTTGCTATTCTTCATGTCCCAGTAATTATAAGGTAGATTAGGGTATGTTTACTTTGTAAGATTCTACTTCTTTTTAAAATAATTTGCAGGACAGGCATGTTTTAAATATTCTCTATCCTACTAAATTCATCCTGGCTTTAGGACGGCAGCATCCCATAAGATGATGTCTGACTGGCCAAGAGATTCTTGTCATCATCCACCCTGGAGCTGATGAGCTACCAGAGCCCCCGTGCCTCAAAACCAAAGGGAACATCTGGAAAAATGAAAGCACCGGTTCTCATTTCCAGAGACAACCACCATTGAGTGTCTCTGGAAAGTTACTAAACATCTTCCATTTTTAAGCGCTCATTCCAATTAATTTTTTTTAAGATTAAATTTTTTATGTGTATGGTTGTTTGGCCTGCATGTATGTCTATGAAACATGTTTATGCCTGGTATTAATAAAGGCCAGAAAAAGGCATCAGATCCCTGAAAGCAGAGTTACAGATGGCTGCGAGCCACCTTGTGGGTGCTGGGAATTGAACCCGGGTCGTCTGGAAAAGCAGCCTGGACTCTTTACTGCTGAGCCAGCTCTCTAATCCTTGCCCATTTCAATTTAATACACTTCTGTCTTAGCAGCTCTCTGGCCCTAATTTATGTGTCCCTACAGTTAGCACAGAATAGGGAACAAACTCCAATGAGGTTGCTTAGCAAGCTAGGCTACATGTGTAAAACTCATAAGTCTCAACCCTGACTCCTTATCAGACAGGAAATGTAGTCAGACCTCAAGGTTGGGGGATTTATATTATTCTCAAGAGAACAGAGATTGAAGGGCTTGTATTTTCCAGCTATTTAATGCAAAATGAAGGCAATCTTTAAGATTAAGTTGGCAGACAGGGCTGGAGTTTGCTTCAAAGGCTGTTACATTACATCTAAGTTGGCCTGGCATTCCTGGAAAGAGCAAATTGTTTGATGGTTTTGCCTATGGCTTTTGGCACTCCCTTCATGCACTGGGTGGGCGATAATTCACATTCAGACATCCCCCCCCCATTCTCAACTAGATTAGAAGGCTGGTGGAGACTGTGGACCAGACATCCTGCCAGTTGGTAATTGTTTACTAAGTATCACACTGAGCGCCTTGCAGGAATCTGCATTTAATCTCTATGTGGAAAATATAATTATGACTGACAGATGAGATATCTGGGATGTTTCATCTTCTACATATTATGGCAGCTCATCAAAGGTGAAGGTGAAGGGTCCAGTCTCCCAGCACATCTACACACTACTTCAACATACACTAAAGGAAAAGTTCTGCATACAGCGTCAATTTAGAGAGTGTTTTGTGTGAGATTCATTTGAAGGTTTTTTTTTCCCTTGAACAGAATACTTTTTATGCAACAGATTTTTTTTTTTTTAATTATCAGTGGGCTATTGTAAAATCATCACAAATATCTCCACAGGGAAAGCTTTTTTTTTTTTCCTTGAGATTTAGTTTTATGTACCTCACACTGATCTCAAATTCCCTATTTATCAGAAAGTGACCTTGAACTTCTGATCCTCCATGCCTGGTTTTGTTTTGTTTGAGAGTTTCTTTCTATGTTGCCCAGACTGCTCTTGAACTCCCAAACCATCTTATCCTCCCAAGAAGCCAAGATAACAAGCATTCTCCTGGTTATATTAGTTCATGCTTTATTGCTTTTTTGATGCAAGATGTTAAATGCTAACTTCATTAAATCCATGCCTGACTACTGAGCTATATCCCAGGATCAAATTTTCAAATGCCACCCCAAATAACTATTTCAAGGTCACTGTTTGGCTAACATTCTAATAAAAACCTCCTGTACTTTCATTATATGTTCTTCAGCATATGTTACATGCAGAATTTGCAAAGCTAAGCAAATCTTATTGCTATTGGTCACTATTCTGGAAATGGTTGTCACAGTGCCTCAGGTCAATATGGAAAAGCAGGTGCATTCTTCAGCAAATTTTCCTCTCACATATTCTAAGTCTACCTCTTCCAAACACCAGCTACTCAGTGCCTGGTCCCCAGAGTGTGCTGGTCCCTGTTCACTCAACAATGACATAGGAAGAATCTTCTGTGCTGGGACACTTGTTAACCTGATGCTCACCATCCATAGTCACTGTACTGGAAGCCTATATGGGTTAAAAGTGACCTGTGCTTTTAGCTGGAGACAAACCTTTTCCCTGGGTCTATATTCTCTACCTTGTGTTTGTCACTTCTGCCTAGAAAAGTAACGGCAGATTTTCCTGTGAAGGGACCATCTGTTTGAGTGGAGTAAAGTAGCCACTGAACTCAGGTACAAGAATGAAGACTCCAAAGGATTAAAGTCGAGCTGCGGCTGCTCAGTGACCTTCCCAGAAGCTGGTGTAGCCTTCTGCCACAAGCTTCAACTCCCACATTGTTCATAAAGCCGATGCCACACAGAGAGAGAAACAGACAAGCTGTAACTCCACAGCCTCCAAGTGTGTAGTTAGATCTTACTTAATACTTATCTGACTCTGTGTTAGTCTGTGACTTGTAAGAAACGACAGAAGCCCTGTAGTTTCTCTCTAAATCCCTACTCATTTGTCCTGCAACAACACTACTTACAGAAAGGCCTTTTTCTCCTCACTTTTGTTTAATAAGTACTAAGAATAACACCCAAGGCCTAGCACGTGCTACACAAACATTCTGGCAATGAGATAAGCCCGCATGCCTATGATCATTTTTTTTTTCAATGTTAAAAATAAGAACCTTCGGGCTGGAGAGATGGCTCAGTGGTTAAGCGCACTGACTGTTCTTCCAGAGGACCCGAGTTTGATTTCCAGCATCCACATGGCAGCTAACAACTGTCTGTAATTCCAAGATCTGACACCCTTACACAGTTATACATACAGGCAAAACACCAATTCACATAAAAATAAAAATAAATATTAAAAAAAATGAGAACCTTCAGTTGGGTGTAGTGACACATTCTTTTAATGCCAGCACTCAGGAGGTAGAAGCAGGGGATCACTATGAGTTCCGGGCCAGCCTGGTCTATTTAGTGAGTTCTAGGTCAGCCAAGACTACAAAGAGAAACCTCATCTCAAACAAAACAACAAAAACCACACCTACAAAATGAGAACTTCCAAAGAAAAGGAAAAAGCCCACTGCCCTCAGTATATGTGAGCTGCCTACCTCCTGGGTGCCTGAAGCTTGAGTTAGAAGATGGTCCAAATTCCTGGCATCATCACAATTTAGGCTTAAATATCCAAATATCCCTATTTGTCTGCAAAGAACCCTTGAGTAGACAGTGCATGAAGATTTGAGGGTGAAGCCAAAATTGTGATGGAGACCCCCAGGATGCTGGAGATGTGAGGGATGACCAAAGTCTTTTAAGGAAGCTGCAGGCACCAAGCAGATCTAGTCCAAGAGAGAGCCCTGCTGCACAATGCCTGACCCCATAGGCTTTAATCTGACCTGGGCACAAGGCTCTGTGATCCTGTAATTCCTGCATTCTCTATGCTGCAAAATCAGCACGATGTAGACAATACCAATAACAAGTTCTTTCTTTTCTTTTCCCCACAAGACAGAGTTTTTCTTGTGCAGCCTTGGCTGTTCTGGAAATCACTCTGTAGATGAGGCTGGCCTCAGACTCATAGACATCTGCCTGCCTCTGCATCCCAAGTACTGGGATTAAACATGTGCCACCATTGCCTGGCCTGAGAATATCAGACTCAAGTGTCAGCCTGAGATGTAGCTGGGCCTTCTTAGACCACAGTGGTACCAGTCTCTGAGGGCCGAGCAGCTGAACCAGGCTTTATTTATTTCTTTTTAAACGTGACTTATTAGTTTTTATGTAACCAACTGTAACTTCATTAACTTAGCAGCAACTATCTGGTCAGAGCATTTCACATAAAAACCAGGCCTTACTTTTCTAGAGCTATTAGGTCTCTTGATAAAAAAGGCCAAGCCCCAGACAGGTTTGCCTTGCCAACAGGCTTCATATTAAAGAATAAACATGTTTCAAATGTAATTTCTAAACTTGCTTTGCCAAAACGACTCTTAGTAATCAACCACTTATGAATACACCTGTTAGCTGCTTTTTCTACAATATGGATTTTAATACAAATTATAAACAATGGAAATGTAAGCTTTAATGGTCAATAAAATTCTAAGACTTAGATTCACATCTTACAGGTCAAATGAACTCCAGATAAAGCTCTCCTGTCAATCAACAGCTGAAGCTTCCTGCTTATTATTCCTGAGGGGAAACTTCAAGTATAAGTTTCCTTTAAGTTCTTCTTTTGCTTCTGCCTGTATCTGTGTTGACAGAGTACACTCAGCTGGTAGACACCACCCAGAAATCAGCTATGGACTACAATTGCTCCGAAGGTTATCTACACTCCCGTGCTTTGCCTGCACATATATCTGTGCAACACATGTGTACCTGGTATCCATGGAAGCCAGACGAGGATGTCAGATCTACTGTGACCAGTATTGCAGACAGTTATGGGTCATATATGGGTGTTGGGAATGGAACCTGGGTCCACTGCTGAGCAGCCAGGGTTCTTAACTCCTGGGTCATCTCTCCTGCCTCCGAACCTAGCTTTCCTGAGCAGCCCCTTTTCAGGAGGGCACCACTTGACCTTCATATTTCCTACTGGAGCCTTCAATGGGAAATATCTTATCCTTAAGGTACCTTTCAGTACAAATTTGAAAAACTTTTTCTTTAGTGATGCTAATCTTTTCAATAATGATTGTAGTGAGAACAAGCATGCGTGTTTTAGTCAGTGTTCTATTGCTATGAAGAGACACCATGATCACAGTAACTCTTAGAGAAAAAAGCATTTAGCTGGGGCTGGCTTACAGTTTCAGAGGTTTAGTCCATTATCCTCGTGATGCAGAGCATAGCACACACAGGCAGACATGGTGCTGGAGAAGGAGCCGAGAGTTCTACATGCGGATTCGCAGGCAGCAGGAAGAGAGAGAGGCTCTAGGCCCAGTAACATCTCCTCCAACAGGACCACACCTCCTAATTCTTCCTAAACAGTTCCCCAGCTGATGACCACACATGTGAATATATGAGCCCGAGGCAGTGACTATCAGTCACCACCACAGAGCTTTTCTTTTTTCTTAATGCAGGTCGTGGGTATTAATGAGGTTGCCAAGGTTACATGACAAGAACTTTTATCCTGAATGATCTTGGTAGCCCTGCATTAACCACTTTTTTTTTCCTGGTTCAGTTGTTTATTTTTCACATCTTTTGCTCTGCTGCCTCTCTATAAATCTAACTAAAAGCTGCAATAGCCCACGTGTTAAGCTTTCTAGAAATTTCTTCAGTCAAACTAATTGTCCCATAACTTTTGAACTCCAAACATCACATTTCTTCAGGAAACCAGTTAGGTTTTCACAGAAATCATCTCATCTCTCTGGTATCAATTTTCTGCATTAATTACTTTCACCTAACTGTGGTCAAATAGCTAATAGAAACAGCTTTTGAGAGGAAATATTCATTTTGGTTCAGGGGATCTCGGTTTTGTTATATTGGGGAAGGTTGACATAGTATGAGCTCACTGCTGTTCACCTAGAATGAAGCAGGAAGCCAAGAAAACAGGCCACAGACAGGGACAGTGGCTGTAACTTCATACAGATGTATCTGTCCCTAGTGAACTGTTTCCATCAGGTAGGCCCTACTTCCTAAGGACTCCACAACCTGCAAACTATCATCACAAGCTGGAGACCAAGTGCTCCAATCATGAGCCTGCCAGAATCCCAGATTCCAACTATTAATCCCACCAGCTGTCCCAAATGTACTGTGCTGACCCAAATTTACTGAGAAACACAGTACTGAGTATAACACACTGTTCAAGGTGTAGGAAACTGCTACTATATTGTTAAAATAGGACAATTAATTCCAAGTCACCTGACTAAAAGTTAGTGATGTCCAGACCTAAAGTAAAGTACTAAATGGTAAAATTTGGTTTTGCCACAATTAAGAAACTCCAAAGGATATAAAATTATATAACCTCCTTTTCCAAACTAAATAGAAGGTGTGTGTGTTTGTTAAATCTTTGATGGAAGCTGGACAGTGGTGGTACATGCCTTTAATCTCAGCATTTGGGAGGCAGAGGCAGGAGGAGCTCTGAGTTCCAGGCCAGCCAGGTCTACAGAGTGAGTTCCAGACTAGCCAGGTCTACAGGATGAGTTCCAGGCCAGCCAGGTCTACATAGTGAGTTCCAGGCCAACCAGGTCTACAGAGTGAGTTCCAGCCAGGTCTACAGGGTGAGTTCCAGCCAGGTCTACACAAAGAAACCAGTCTCGAACAACAGCAATAACAAACAAGCAAACAAAAGCCTTTGATGGAGTAGGCTAAGTGCAAGGTTATAAAGGAGAGTAAAAAGAATCAGGTGGCTGTTCCAAGATCCAAATGCCACGAGTAGAAGCAATAGAAGCTTCAGAAGAACCTCGGAATAGGCCTAACTCCCTATTGGAAATCCCATAAAGAAATCTCAGAGTGTGTGCCTGTGAGGCTAACATGGCCACAGGTTTAGTGAAGATGGATCTGACAAACCTAGCTCATGCTTCTCCCACAGCTGTGCCTTCCGAGGAAGAGTACCCAAGGTCTCTTATGGCTCCCAACATCCCCCTTGTTCATTCGAGCAGCAGCAGTTTGAGAAAACGCCAGTGGACTCAGCATGCTCTGATGAATTTTGAACTGAGAGCTGAAAGCAGTGTGAGACAGGGTGCAAGTGAGGGCAGACTCTAAAGTGAAAGCCAGCTCAAGAGACTTCCTCAAGCCAGGTGGTGGTGGCACATGGCTTTAATTCCAGCACTGGAGGCAGAGGTAAGTGGATCTCTGTGAGTTCAAGACCAGCCTGGTCTACAGATAGTTCTAAGATAACCAGGACTGTTAGACAGAGAAACCCTGTCTTGAAAACAAAAAATGAGAGAGAGAGAGAGAGAGAGAGAGAGAGAGAGAGAGAGAGAGAGAGAGAGAGAAGCTTCTCACGAGGAATTTCATATCTTCTAATGTCACAATCTAACACAAGAGCCTGAAGAACCATAAATGGGAAGAAAAGGAAAAAGAAAAGTCAAATTCTTTTGTGACTAAGAATTTACTCACAAAAGACCAAATTTTAAGCAAGAAGTGATTAAATTTATCTTCAGAAAAGACACAGTTTTTTTGTTAGTAAGTAGGAGCTGGGGCTTTATAAGTAAGTTCAGTTTAATCACAGAGAAATAAAATGATATCTTAGCTCACCTGACATTTGGAATTGTACAAGTTTATTCCTGCCCTTGTTTACATATTTTGGTGTAAAGTAGCTGCTCAAATGTTTTGTCTCACTGTTCAGAGTGGGTTGTGAAAATCTGCCTTTAACACATTCTGTCATCAGCTCAGAAGGCACAGTTAACCTTTTAGAGGATGCAGTGATGACACGTGGGCTGTAATCCCGGTGTCTGTTCTGAGTCCCGTCACTGTGAACATTTATGATGTCCAAATAAGCAGAGCCACCCTGCCACCTGCTGTGGAACTGACTCAGAAAGGCAAGCCTCAGCCAGTCAGCACACCACACTTCCCTGCCCATATGGCCACTCCTGGGCCATGCAGACAGCCCTGAGACCTTCTTCAGGAGCCATGGGAAGAACTGGCTGCTTTGGGGAGATGGTAGTGAAACACAGAGCAGGCCTTAGATTGAAACTGACACCATAGAAGGCGAAGCATGTCGGGAAATTCACTAAATCAAAGCCACCCTGGTTCCTTTACTTCTGAACTGTGCAGAGCTGAGTCAGTTGGGGTCTTGTATTATCTCACCCAGTCGGAATTGTTGTTGTTTTTTAATTATATGCAGGAGGGAAAAAAAAAAACCCTTTGAATGTTATATTTAGAGAAGGCACCCTCCTCTGCTCTTAAATGTAAATAGATGATCTCATCACATAACAGTGACCTCATCCTTCAGGGCTTTGTTCTAGAAAAGCAATTCACTGAGAAAAAGTCAATACTGAAATAAAAGGAAGTTCTGGGCTGGATATGTAGCTCAGCCTGTAGACTGTGTGCCCAGCTTGCCCAAGCCATAGGATTCCATGCCCAACGCTACAGAAACCAGGTGTGGTAGCACACAGCTACAATCCCAGCCCTGAGGAGGTGGAGGCAGGGGGTCAGGTTGAAGGTGTCATCCTTAGCTACACAGGAAGTTTGAGCAGGAGTGGATACCCTGACCCGGTCTAAAGGAAAGAAGAAAGAAAATAAAGGAAGGGAAGAAGGGATGGGGGATACATTCTATGAAGTGAGAATCCCAGGCTTCTGCATTTCCATACTCCATGTCTATCTTCCAACTGTGATGTCACACTCCTAATGGCCCCTGCAAGTGGGTCTCTCTCTGCCCTCTGTCCCCTTCTTTCTCCCTTAGGGTCAAGAGAGAACAAGAGAAGGAGGACGCAATGAAAGAAAGGCAGCAGGGCAGCTGCTGTGCTTGGTGCTTTTGAGGGTGGAGCCGTCCTCATTAGCTCTCATTAGCTCTTACATAAAACTAAGAATGTGTGCTCCTATTATTGGGGGATATTGGGTGAGTCCAAGAGAACAATCCATTCCTCAAATTCCATGGCCGCTCATGACCAGGTGATGCAGGCAGTGCATACAGAGTGGGATGACTGCTTTCTGTCAAGGATATCTCAGCTGGCAGCTCTCGCCCAGGCTTTGGCTTCATACCACTCCTCGGCCCTTCCGGTAATCTTCTGACCGGAGTTTAGAACAAGCCAGTAGATAGGGTTCTAATCAAAGGGCAAATGTTTACTTTGTGATGTAGCAGTTAAAAATAACCCTCCAGAGGTGCTGACTGCCTCAGCAAAGGCTATTGTCCTGGTGGGCAGTACACCTGATATTTCCCGCTCAGGCTATCTCTCCCATATTTTCTTGCTTTGGCTACAAATTGGCGATGTTTAAAGGAGACCAGATTCACATCTGTCTTAGTTACTTTTAAAACTGTTGTGATATGGCATCATGACCAAGGCAACTTATAGAAGAAAGAGATGATGGGAGCTTACAGCCCCAGAGGGTGAGTCCATGACCATGATGGTAAGGAACACAACATCAGGCAGGCAGGCAGGCACATGGTGCCAGAGCCATAACTGGCAGCTTACATCCTTATCCACAAGAAGGAGGCAGAGGGAGCTAGCTGGGAAGGGCATGGGCTTTGGAAACCTCAAATGGTCCCCTAAGACACGCCTCCTCCAATAAGGCCACACATCCTAATCCTTCCCAAACAGTTCCACCCAATAGGGACCAAGCATTCAAATATATGAACCTTTGGGGGTTGTTTTCACTGAAACTACCACATCTTCTTTTCCGTTTACCCAGGATATGAGACATACCACACTGCTTGCTGTATTAGGTGCAGGGATTGGGGTGAGGGCACAGGAACTACAGTTTTTATATTTTACTTCACAATATATGTGGGTCCAGGGAAAACATCTCATTCTTGAAGCATACATACAGTTCACAAACCATAATAAGGTCAGGAAGAGACTGAGACACAGGATCCAGGCTGCTCTGGAGGTGTAAGCACCGTGCAGGGCTCAGGAAACAGTGGAGGAAGGGAAGTGAAAAAAAAATCTCCAGTGCAATTTGGGGGTGGGGCATGACTGTACTGATTAATGAAAGAGTGAATCCACAACCATACTGAAGCAATGATGGTCTCAGAATTGATACCTTTGAATGATACTGGAGAATGTACTTGTGACTGGCGCATACCTGTAACCCCCAAGGAGTCTAAGGCAGAAGCTGCTTTTGAGGTCCACTTGGGCTATATAGCAAGTTCAAGAGCATCATGGGTTATCCAGTAAGACCCAATCTTAAACAAATCAAGACTAAACAAACTGCAAACTGCCTGGAGAAAACAACCACAGGTTAGAATGATGGTTCATTTGGTAGTTAAGGGCACTGGTTACTCTAAAGCCAAGTGTAGTGACGAACTCCTTTTATCCCAGCATTTGGGAGGCAGAGATACATAGATCTCTGTGAGTTCAAGACTAGCCTGGTCTACATAGTGAGTTCCAGAATAGCTAGTACTATGCAGAGAGACCCTGTTTTAAAACAAACAAAAGCGCTGGCTGTTTTATCAGAGGACCTGGGTTTGATTCCCAGTATCATATGACAGCTCACAGTCATCTGTTATCCCGGTTCCAGGGGATCTGACACCTTCCTATGGCTTCCTTAGGCACCAGACATACACATGGCGCATTAGACAGATATGCAAACAAAACTGTACACATAAAATAAAAATAAATCTTAAAAAGAAAACAATTCCATTAAAAATAGGCCAAAGATGTGAAGGATTTATTATGGAAAAATAAACACTTGAAAACAGAAGTCCTGAGTTCAATTTCCAGCATCCACATGGCAGCTAACAACTGTCTGTAATTCCAAGATCTGACACCCTTACACAGTTATACATCAGCAAAACACCAATTCACATAAAATAAAAATACATATTTTAAAAAAACATATTCAACATCATTGACCACTGGAGAAATGCAAATTCAAATCATACTAGAATATCATTACATACCTGCTAGAATAATTAAAATAAAAATTATATCAAATGCTGACAAATACAGGGGAAACCTGGTTTTTCATATCAGTAGTATAAATATAAAATGTGATAGTCACTCTGGAAATAGTTTGGTTGTTTCTTTGAAAATTAAGCATATACTTACTCTATGATCTAGTGACTGTACCCATTCATACATAATAATCTGTTCATAAGTGCATATGACATAACAGCTACACACACACACACACACACACACACACACAATGGGTGGCCTAGAACTTCATATATAGATCAAGCTGGTCTGGAACTTAGCTTAGAGATCCCCTTCCTTGCATCTCGAGTGCAAGGATTAAAGGTGTGCACCACCGCACCTGGCATCAGCTATACTAATAATAATACAAACTGTAAACAACTAAGATATCTCTCAAAAGGGAACCAGTCAATCAAACTGTTGACATTGACATCATAAGATATTACTTAGCAATTTAAAGAAATACTTGCATAGCACTCTTAAAAATTCAAAATAGAAGGCAGAGTAGTGGTACCTGGTAGTAGTAGGGATGGCAAAGGGAGGAGGCGAGTACATTGTACAATTGTCATGTGAGGGGGACATGCATTGTATGTGACAGCCCTCTGTGCTGGCTGTGCTACATGGAACTGCACACGTGCATTGTACCAGCATCAAATTCCTGGCTTTGATATTGTTCTATAGTTATGTAAGATTGAACCATAAGGTAAAGGGTACATCAGATCTCTGGTAGTATCTCTGATCCCCAACTTTCTACCTCTAAAATTATTTTTAAGCTTTATTTTCTGATACATAATCTCATGTATCCCAGGCTGGCCTCAAACTTTTGCTATAGCTGAGGGATGTTCTCCTTTTCTAAAGCCAAGCTCCCTGGAGCTGCCTATGCGACCAGGACCAAGTGGCTGGACACCTGTTTCCCAGGAGCCAGAGAAGCCGCTCTTGGAAGGGTTGATGCTGAAACCCAACACTCTCCCACGCAGGTGTAAGCAGGAGGGAGTCCTGTTTCATTAATTACAGAAGGATTCCAGTCCAGAGAGGCAATATGACTTAGTTCCTCCGTCTTTACATTCCAGCCACTGATGATCCTTTTGGCTGGGGAATTCCTTGTGATGTGACCCTGCTTTGGCCTCCTTCTGGCTAATTCATCTCCCATTTCCTGTCCTCCCCAACCAGACTTCCCTGGCATCTCCCCTGTTTTCTTGTCTATGTCTGCCTCTCCCTTCGCTCTCATCAGGGCCTGATAATGTCTGGGGTTCCCTGTCTATCTGGTAGATTCTGCTTCATCCTCTCCATGAAGAAGGGGTTCTTTCCACTTAGTTCTGGGCCCTGAGTTCCTAAGGACTCGCTTCATTCAGCACTGATGCTCCGTGGTGACCATTCCAACCCTCTCATGGCATTTCTGCCTAGGTATACGTCAGACTGCTATACATTCCTCCTGGGTATACATACTCTCTCTTCAGATAAAAACAAAAATTTGCCTGTAACCCTCTGTTCCCCATCAACAACGGCCCCATCTCTCAGCTTAGTGTTGCCCCTAGTCCGCCTTACTTCTCTGTCCCACCAACCCACCTTATAGCTGTTTATCTTCAAGCTCTCAACCGTTTGTCCAGTGAAAAGGTTTCACATCCCATAAGCCTCCTCCCCGATGCAGCAATCCAAATAAGACGGAGTCAGAAAAAAACCCAGTTTAATGGGTAAAGCGTTTCTGGATGATTCCCTCCGACACACACACCAGAGGAGATGGAAAAGAGAGACAGAAAAACAAAAAACAAAAACAAAAAACGAAACAAAACAAACAAACAAAAAAACAAAACCAAAAAACCCCACCACCTGTCTGTTTCCTGGGTGCGGTTAAAATATCCTATGGGAGTGGTCTTGAGCATCTCTAGGGGAGGAGTCATGTTTGGTCGGACTTTCTAAGGGGCAAGGTCTGGGCAGAGAGAGGTAGGGCTTCCACCAGAACATTCCAGACTCTTTGGGTACGTGGATGTCAGCGAGCCAGGGGCTGAGGTGGACCTTCCACCAGAACATCCAGGTCACAGGTCCCCTAAAGTTCCACAGCCCACTGGTGGTCATGGGGAAAGCCATGCTCCTGTAGAACACGCCCTATCTTGTTGTAGTAAGTTTTTTTTGGATATATTTGTTCCATTTGTTATATGTGTTGGTTTTGCACATGAGAACAGACACACATGACCAGCTGCCACATTACAGTTTGTTCAGGAAAGGCAAGTACAAGTAGTGCATTTTCTTTATTCCTTCATCCTTGATAGTTATCTATGTTGATTTCATTCTTCAGCTATTATAAACAATGCTACAGTAAACATGAGGCACAAGTATCTTTTTTGGCAAACTGATTTTACCAGCTTTGGATCTATAACCAATGGTAGATACTGGATCATATGGTAGCTCTGATTCTACTTTTTAAAGGATTTACCTCTATGCTATTTTCTATAATCTCCTAATACTTCAATTCCCTCATGCAATTGTAGTATCACATTAAAAAAGTTTACATTAATATTCTATAATCATGTATCATAGAGTATACTTTCAAACTTCTCAGGAGTCCTAAGAATAATCTTTTGGTAAACAAACAAACAAACAAACAAAACACTAGGATATAATCAAAGATTGTTCTATTTAATTTCAATATTTTTAAGATTTATTTTTAATTTAAAAATAAATATATACTTTTGTTTATCTCTGTATGGGTATGTGTGCAAGTGCCCCTGGAGTCCAGAAGAGGGCGTCAGTGAGATCATCTGGAGCTGGAGTTTCAGGAACTTGTGAATGGCTGGAAGTGGGTGTTGGATACTGAACTCGTATTGTTGCAGAGGGTGTTGGTCCTCTGCAAAGGCAATAGGAGCTCTTAATGGCTGATCCCTCTCTCCAGGCAATAATTACCACATTTCTAAGACTTCTTACTCTGCAACAATAGCCTAACTTTTGTCATATTTTTGTGGTAATACATTGTATATTTAACACAAATAGTCTAAAATATCAGAGGACAGAGCCAAGCCATGAAGGTCAGGGAGTGGTGAACTATGCTTTTAATTCCATCACTCAGGAGGCAGAGATCTCTCCGGATCTCTGTGAGTTCAAGGCCAAATAGAGCCAGACAGTGGTGATACACACCTTTAACTCCAGCACTTGTGATCCCACGCTTCTGCTCACAGTACTTGGGAAATTCATGCCTTTAATCCTAGCACTAGGAAAGTTGAACCAGGAAGTAAGACAGCTGGGTGGGGAAAGAAAGATAAGGCTGGAGGATATAGGACTCTTCCCCATGGCCTGACACTTCCCTTTTTGGCTAGGATGGAGGGAGAGACTTGCAGTCTAAGGATATTTGTGAAGATAAATCCAAAGAGTTAGCTGGGTGAGGAGTGGCCGTGGTTTGTTTCTCTGTCTCTCTGATATTCAGCTTTCCCCCAATATCTGGTTCCAGGTTTTTATTATAATACCAAATAAAATTTGTGCAAAATCTGGTACCCAACGTGGGGCTTGAACTCACGACCCTGGGATAAGAGTTCCACACTCTACCAACTGAACTATACCAAATAGAATTCATGAAATAATTTTTCCTTTTCATACATTAACTTTTTCTCCCAGAAATTAGTTATTTTAGAGTTTAGTTGTTTAATTTTACTTGTCCCAAAACTTGCATTTGATTATCATTTCCTCTTGCTTAGATCTGATTAAATACATTCGGCAAAGAACTGTGTTTTAGGGCTATCATTGCTGTGATAAAATACTATGACCAAAAGCAAGTTGTGGTGGAGTGTGTGTATGTGTGTTATTTGGCTTCTATTTCTACAGTGTTCATCACTGAAGGAAGTCAGGACAGGAACCCAAGCAGGGCAAGAACCTGGAGGCAGGAGTAAATGCCATGGAAAAATGCTGTTCATTGCTTTCTCCTCATGGCTTGCTCAGTCTATTTTGTTATAGGACCCAGGATGACCAGCCTAGGAGTAGCCCTACCCACAATGGGCTGGGACCTCCCCCACCAATCACTAATTAGGAAAATGCCGAACAGTCTCCTATAGTCAGATCTTAAGGGGGCATTTTATCAATTAAAGCTAGCACAAAAGACAAAGGAATACCATCCTGTGGTGGTTTAAATGAAAATGTCCCTCAAAGGCTCAAATATTTCAATGTTTGGTTCCCAGTTGGTGGAACTGTTTGCGAAGGATTAGGAGGTATAGCTTTATGGAGGAGCTGTGTCACTAGGGTAGCCTTTGAGGTATCAAAAGCCTGTGGCAGGCCTGGTCTGTTTTTCTCTCTCTCTCTCTTTCTCTCTCTCTGCCTCCAACTTGTGAGTCAGCTATAAGTTCTTAGTAACTGCTCTATCACCATGCCTGCCCATCTGCTGCCATGCTCCCTGCCATGATGGTTATAAACTCACCCACTGAAATTGTAAGCGAGCTTCCAATTAAATGTTTTTTTTAAATAAGTTGCTTTGGTTATGGTGTATCTTCACAGCAATAGCAACTAAGGCATATCTTTTCTTAGTATATGACACCAAAAGGAACACTTAAAATGATAGTTGATTATCAACACCCATCAGTAGTTCTTTAGAGTTAAAGGAATGTGACAATACTTACTAGGCTTGTAAGTCCTTAACTGATACTTGAAAAAAATAAATAAATGAGAAATTTATGAATTACAGTGGTCTGTACTGAAACTAAAAGATGTTATATTTGGCAATGTGTGCAACTTCTTGTTAGTTTTCTTCATTAATTCGTCTTCTTCCTCTTTTTTTGTTTTGTTTTGTTATGAGACAAGGTTTCTCTGTGCACCTCTGACTGTCCTGGAATTTGCTCTGTAGACCAATCTGGCCTTGACCTCACAGAGATTAGCTTATCGATCTGCGTGTCTCTGCCCGAGTGTTGGGATTAGAGGTGTGTGCCACCACTGCTTGGCTTCCTTCATTACGTCTAGGGACGGCAGCACCTCTACTTCTACAGTGTTCATATTTCTGCATGAAAATGTGAGTCTCTTATGCAAGCAGAGGCCCATGCTTGTACAGCATTTAACTGTGATCTTAGGCATGTAGGGCCTGGCTATAAAGATGACAATATATAATTCTTAAAACTAACTTGTGCTTACTGACTTTAGCACTATAATTTTGTTTCAAGATATGTTATTTAGGTCCTAGAAACAGTTTCTGTGATTAGCTTATATGTCTGTTAAGGCAGCATTATCAAATATTTCTGAAAACCACCCATTCCTTCTCTACCCATCCTCTTTCTCCTTCATTATACTTCTTAAAAATCCAGAGCTATTGGCTTATTGATTATAAATCAGTTTCTGCCCACCATATTTAGTCAGAAGTCCAAGTTACTTCACTTTAATCAACCCTTAAAGGGAATGTGAAGACTTAATTTGAATGTTTGTTTGTTTGTTTATTCAAGACAGGGTTTCTCTGTGTAGCCCTGGCTGTTCTTGAACTTACTCTGTAGATCAGGCTGGCTTTGAACTCAGAGATCTGCCTGCCTCTGCCTCCTGAGTGCTGGGATTAAAGGCATGTGTTGCCACTGCCAGGCTTGCTTTTCTCTTTTTCTTTCTTTCTTTTTCTTTTTTAATTAAAGGTTCTTATTAGAGAACCAAACAGTAAAGGGATCACATGATGCAGCTGATTCTTCTGAGTACAGCAGTGAAGCATTTATTTAATTATTCTTTATCAGTAATAATAATAAAAAAACCAGGGAGTCGGAGTGGGGTAAGAACCTGAATGATCAGAGAAGCAATGATGAAGCCACACGTGACATGGTATCTCTTCTGTTCCTCCATTTAAAAGGGCTCTCCTGTCTCCCATCTGTCCTCAGTCCTCCAAAATCTCTATGGTTAATTTTGGTCAGCCAGTGGCTAGCTCTGCCCTCTGACTCCAAGCAAGCTTTATTGTCAGAATATAATCAAAATACTACACAACACAGCAGTGCTAGAGAAAGCTGCCCCAGATCCACAGATAGAAATGGTGGCCTCTGACTGTCATAAGAGATGATGTTGATTCTCACACACAGCAAGGGTTCTCTTCTACTATCTGAACTCCCAAAGGTTAGCTGCCCAAACACTGGGGAAAGCTGAGATGACTGCTTTAGTTAGCTTGAGCTGAGCCAACCTGACCTACCTAGTATGCATGGGAATAATGTGGGGTAAAGCAAAGTTGAGGGCTTCAATCCTTGCTTTGCTCCTCAGGAAGAGGGCTTATGTAAGGTGGTGGCCCCTTCTCCCTCCTCCTGCTCAAATATTCGGAGTTTGGTTTCCAGTTGATATTTAGGAACAGGAGGTACATACAGCCTTGCGGGAGGAGGTGTATCACTGGGTGGCTTTGAGGTTTCATAAGCCTACACTAGGCTCAATGTTGTCTGCCCGTCTGCTCCCTCCACCCCTTGTGAATCAGATGTAATCTCTCAGCTATTGCTTCTGTGCCATGCCTGTCTGCCTGTGGCCATCCTCCCTGCCATGCTGGTCATGGGCTGATTCTCTGAAACTGTAAGCAAGTCCCCAATTAAAGCTTTCGTTTATAAGTTGCCTTAGTTATGCTATATCTTCATAGCAATAGAACAATAACTAAGACATATAGCTTCAGGCTATTGGAAGCCTGGATGGCATTAACAGAAATGTACAAAATAGAAATATGTAATTCACGGGCAGACAAGACCTATAGGATGGCATCTACTGAATTTCATTTGAGAGATGTAGGGGCTACCTGGCTCACATGTCTTCCAGCAATGCTGCTGATAGAGAAGGCCCAGAAGCCAGTGTGCTTGGTTCAAAGTTAGACTTTGTTACTTAACAGCTGTGTAACTCTGGGCACATTTAACTTCTCTAGGCCTCATTTTATCTGGAATTCTGAGATACTATTTCCCTTATAGCATTGTTGTGAGACTCATAATAACACACAAATAAAAATAAGCACATATGTTGATTAGGATAGCACTTGGCATATCATACTCTACAGTACTGGCTCATAGTGTGAGCCAACAATTACACCATATTCTATTCTATAGCCAATAAATGTTGGCTATTACTAATATTGCTGTACTGTTATCATCTTTGTCGTCAACAGTTTGTAAAAAACGAAGCAAGGAAGAAAAAGGAGACTTGTAGAGACATGTTTGGCCTCTTGAGAGCCTTGAAACACTGCCAAGAGACAGACAGATTAGATGACTTCTCTTTGACCCAGGAAATAGCTATAATATCAAGGAGTATAAGTTACAGGGATCTAGATTTGAGCTCCATATATAGGAAACATAATTTTAATAGAGCTATCTGTAGATCAAAGGCTTGCTTTGGATGTAGACATCCCAGGTGACTGGAATATTCAATCTCACTATTGGATGGTCCTTTGGGATTTAAAAAGTAGCTGGGCACTTGAATTTGAAGACCCAAAAAAATCTAGTCTGTAGTAAACTCCATCAATTAACCCACAAAGCACAATTTGATGAATGATTAAATTTAAGATGCTCAAAGCAAATAAAACCATCTCTGAGGCAATGCCCCCCCCCCACTACCCCATTAACATCCTTCTCGTCTGCCCACAGCCATGAGAAGGAATGAGATTCAAGAAAGGATTCATTTCAAATGGTGCTCAGATGCACGTATAGAAAGCACAGGACCTGTTACAGTTCTTTAAACTGTATAACTCAGTCACTGTCTATTGTAAAATCGCACACAGTCAAATATCCCTGGAAAATCCCCCAGGAGGCCCCCTTTTGGCACCTGCCTCTCTGTGTGTCCGGCCTCTTTCCCTCTAGTACTCGGCTAGGCCTCTGGTTTAGCACAGAAGGAGGCAATTGGGTGGAACATCCATAAGAACCTGTGTGTGTGTGTGTGTGTGTGTGTGTGTGTGTGTGTGTGTGTGTGTGTGTATAGATGCTCTCTCAGTGGGAAAATATGCTTGTTTTCTGAGAGACAAGGACGAGTGAAATTCATGTGGTCCCTGGCTCTCCCATAAGACATTGTCAGCGAGTAGGAGCCTAGGCGCCCAAGATCAGGTTTTATATCGCTGTGCTGTCTAGCTGTCCCCGTACCGAGTGAAAGCACTTGGAACACCAGAAGCAAACCAGGCCTTCCTAGCCAGGTACTCTTGGTTCACTCCCAAAGATGACTGGACTCCCCGGCCCCTGCAAATGCACCGTGCTCATCCAGCATTCTCCTTTCTGAGAACAGCAACCGTCCATTGCTGACACTGTGCCTCCTCCCTTTTCCCAGCAGCTCTCGGAGGCCCCTGGACAACCCTAGTATTTCACTGGGAGTACAGCTGGGCTTGTGACCTAAGCAGAGCCACAGAGTCCTCTTCTGGGACTTCTATACGTCCAAATAGACATCCCTCTCTGTTCCTCCGAGGGCATGCTATATCCAGAGCCTTGGCAGCCATGTTCCCAGTCTGGGGGCCCCAAAAGACAAGCAGGAGGGAGAAATGGTGTGGAGAGACGGACAGTGGGTTCTTAGCTTTTCACCTTTGCCCCACTGTCTATTTTTTTTTCTGTCCGTGATCTCTTTGACCTTTGGTTTTCACTGTGGACCCACAAACTTGCTTTCTACTTGAGGGAGTGTACCTCACTTATAACCAAAGGGATTTTACTATACCCTTAAGGGACTGTGCCAAGTTCAATGCTCTCTAGCAGATGACGACCCACAGAAAGAGGCTTGGATGCCTGCTCTGGTTCTTGCTAGAGCACAGGCTTAGAAACAGCTACCTTCAGACAAGCTCCCAGAGTGCTGCTGAACACGAAGAACCAGCCCTGGTCCTTTCAATCACACAGATGATTAATGAGAGGGAGTGTGGGAAGGGAGACCATGAAAGGAAACCTGCGCCTTAATATAACTTTTCTGCTCTTTGCCTCCATCTTTCATATCATTTAAAAAGCATCATATAGAGGAACAATTATGGTCCCTTTCCTCAGGAGGATGATCATGAAAGATTTTGGAGGTCTTAAGATCTAGACATCCTGAAGTTCCTTTCTTTTACATATCAGAATATAGGATAATTTGATATGTCATAATAATTCCTAAGATCTAAGTTCTTATTTCTCACTAGGAGCACCCCACCTCCACGTAATAACCCCATGATTTCTGAGGATCAAGTGGATATTAATTTATAATTTAAGCAACTCTCTCATTTTATTTATTTTTAATATTTAAGTTATATTTGTTTATCTTGTTTGTGTATGGAGCATGCATGTTGCAGAGCGTCTGTGGAACTCAGAGGACACTGAGAGTCGGTTCTCCCTTTCCATCGTGTGGTCTGGGGACCGAACTCCATCTGTCAGGTTTAGGGGCAAGAACCTTTCCCTGCTGCAATATGCTCCCAGCCTGTAAGTTTCTCAGTTTAAAAACTTTTCCTATGCATTAATAAAATGTGAATTAAGAGATTTTAGTACAAACGATTCTTAGCATTCACTGTAAGGAAGAGCTCCTGTGCCATTCCGACATCTGTGCTCAGTGTCCCAGTGACAAGGACACTGACAAGAGGCCCTGTGACTGTCCCTTACCTGGGCTGTGGCCTAGAGTCATCTGGTGACAAGTCCTGGCTCAGGGTCTGAATCTGCCCGGTCTTGCCCTCCCTCCAGTAACAGACATTGGTTCTCATTGATCTGGAATTAGCAAACCAGACTCATATTTCAGAACTTTGCAAAATGCTGAGCCCAAATGTCCTAAAACAGGACTGCTACAAATCCCCCAGTAGGTCAAGCAGGAGTGGTTCCTCAGTTTCATCACATGAATAAGCATCGTGAGTCCCGTGGCTCAGCTGGTAGAGGATACTTGGTACACATAAAGCCTTGGGTTCAACCCTCAGTACAAAGTGTCCTCAATGTCAGCACTGGAATGGTAGAGACAGAAGGGTAAAAATTCAAAGTCACACTCTTCTACATAGAGAGTTTGAGGCCATCCTGAGACCAAGTGGGAGGGGGAGGCTAAATTCTATCTTTCTAGCATGTTCTCTGTAAAGGGATAAGTAGATTGGACCCTGAGAAGCCCCCAGGAAAGCTTAAGGTGGTGGAGGTAAGTATACACCAGGCCCACAGCATGGCTATTCTACACTTGGGCAGGGACTGGGCCTCGGGGGGACATTTTGTGTTTAACAGTCCAGTAACAGTGGGTGCCTATAGCCATTTGAGGCCAGGTGGAGTGCACTGGGGTGACTTGTCAGCTCCCAGAAAAGGAGGGTGGGGCCCAAGATAGCCAAACACAACACACTGTATCTTGCCCTCCTCTGCCCACAGTGGACATTTCCCCCTGAAAGTGTCTTACAACAGAGAAGACCAGGCAGCTGTCACTCCAAAGCCTTATTTCTGTTCTTGCAATGGTGCTGTGGGCACTAGGATGCATAAGATTGTCTGTTGTGGGATTTAAACACTGTGTGAAAGTGCATTGCTGTGACTGGTATAATAAAAAGCTGAATGGCTGGTCAATAGCTAGGTAGGAGGTATAGGTGGAATCTCTGGAGAGAGAAAGGGAGAGGAAGAAGAACTTAGGTACAGGGGAGTCTCCAGGAACATGGAGAGGACACACAAGACGGAAGAGAGGTAATGCCACATGATAGAACATAGAGTAATAGAAATGGGTTCATTTAAGTTATAAGAGTTAGTTAGGAACAAGCCTAAGCTATAGGCTGAGCTTTTGTAATTAATAAGAAGACTCTGTGTCATTATTTGGGAGCTGGCTGGAGGGACAGAGAAAGACTTGCTACAACTGTCAATTTGTCAGGATCTAGAATTACCTAAAAGATATGGCTATGAGCATGAGTCTGAGGAATTTTCTAGACTGGGTTAAGTAAAGTAGAAAGACTCATCTTAATGTGGGCAGCACCATCCCATGGGCTGGGTTCCGGAAGGCAGGGGCTGTATAAAAATGATCATGTGAGATCAGCATCCATATTCATCCGTTTCCTGAACACAGATGCAGTGTGACCAGCTGCCTCAAACTCAGCTCCTGCGTCTCCCCACTCCTGACAGACTGTACCCTTAAGCTGTGAGCCCAAACAAACCTCTTTGCTTAAGTTGCTTTCAGCCGGGTACTTTGCCATAACATGAGAAAACTATCCAACACAGAGACTAAACTTCTAGTCCCTTTATATTACTAGGAGTGAGAAAGTCACCACTTATGTGGGACAGCAGCAGGAGACCTCTCTGAAAAGTCTGATTGCACAGGGAAGGAGGGGTTGCCTTAGGTGAACGCACAAGGAACTCAGTCAGGCTAGGTCAGAGGGTGTACCCCCCCACCTCTCCCCTCACCAGATTTTCTGGGCTGGGGCTGGAAATTGTAAGTAACAACCTCCATGAAAGCACCTACAGGACCAGAAACTTGGTCAGCCAGAACTGGAGAGCCATTTGGGTTAGTGCTTAGACCTCCCCCTGGTACCAGCTGGCACTAACAGTAGTGTGGGACTAAATGGTGTGCTGTTCACAGAGTACCTCTCAGCTATGGATTTTGATTTCTGCTTTTTTCTGTTTGTTTGAATTCTTCTAATCCTGCCCCCACCCTCATACACTACAGGCCAAGAACTATCACCCAAGGGTTTCCACTGGCACACTATGTGTGTGTGTCTTGTGGTTCCTGCTGGGGACATAGAAGGTAAAGTCCAATGGACCTACAGCAGAGTCCTTCCAGCCATGAGCATCACCTCTACACTCAGCTCTGTCTGTTCTCAGCACAGGGACAGTATGGGGTGGGGATGGGGCATGACTTGGATCTTAGAAATATTTCTTTCATGATGGGAGGGATGGACTATTTTGGAGAGAGAAGATGGTGGAGAAGAAAATGTGCTATAAACCTTTTCTATTAGGCCGGACTAGAGAGGGGATGAAAGACAGAGCAAAGGGTGTGCATTTGAGTCATGGTAGGGGAGAGGCCCAGCCTGGGGCTGGAATACAGAGGGTGATGAGTGGAGGGCCAGCCACTTTCCAGAAGGCTCAGAACGCACATTCCAAGAAGGTTCCTGGCTAGTCTCCTCCTCTTTGCACCGACCTGAGTTCTCCCAACCTCTCATTCCCTTTCTTTCCATACACAAGCCATTCTCCACCATGAGAAATTCTGTTCCGTGTCAGTGTGTTCCGTGTCAGGCTCCATGCCAACACCCTGCGATTTCTACCAACTGCGAGTCTGAGACTAGGTCAAGACTAACTCATGCCCAAGACCTCGAGAAATTAATTATTTACCACATAGACGAGAGTGATATGTCTACCCTAGAAAAGAATACTAACTGCTGAGCTTCTCAATGTGACTGTAAATAATTAAACTGTCAATGGAGAGCCTATCTCTCAATAAGTCCCAGCTTGTGCTCACATGGTTTTAGAAATTATTTTTATTACATTATTGTGTGTGTGTGTCTGTGTGCACATGTGCTTTCATGTGAAAGTCAGAGGACAATTTAAGGGAATTACTAAATTTCCTACCATGTGGGTCCCACGGACTGAGCTCAGATTCCCCGGCTTTGGCAAGCACGTTTACCTGTAGCCACCTTGCCAGTCCCATTAATTGGTTTTGAGATGTAAAATCTAGCACCAGTCATTTACTGATACTGTTAACCCAAAACATTTTATATTCTCAGCTCATTAATTCCACCGGGAGCTGGAGGCAGATCCAAGTCACTGTGACAGGCCTGGTAGTGAAAGGCAGCAATCCCAGCTACTCCTGAGGCTGAGGCAGGGGGATTGAAATTATAAGGTCTGTCTAGGCTACCAAGAGAGTACAAGGCCGCCCTAAGAAATTGAAATACTTTTTAAAAAGAGAGCTGAGGATGTAGCTCAGCGATAGAACATTTATCTAGCACATATGAAACCCATGACTTAATCCCTAGCAACCCCCACTCCCAAATCCAAACCACAGAAGAGGTTAAGGGCAACAGGTAATTGGGAATCTAATAACAATGCCCAGTTTATGAATTAGAAGATAATCACTGGGTAATAGCATTCTGAAAACCATGGCCTAAGAATTCAGAGAGTGAAAGAAATGTTCACAGAACCTCTCTCCCTCTCTCTCTGTCTATCTCTCTCTGAGTCTTTGTCTCTCTCTATCTCTGTCTGTCTCTGTCTCTCTCTGTCTATCTCTCTCTTTGTCTGCCTCTGTCTCTTTCTCTTGTCTCTCTTAAAATATCTCAATTATATTTCACTTTATTTGTGAGTGGTGTTGGGGTCCCAGCATTCACGTGGAGGTCAGGTGACAACTTCTGAGCATCTACTCTCCTTCTTCACGTGGGTCCTGGGTATCGAACTCAGCCATCAGGCTTGGTGGCAAGAGTTTTCCCTGCAGAGCCACCTCACTGTCCCACCCCACCCAGTTTTTAATTGCTTCTTTATCCTTATTTTGTACGAGGTACACATAGGCCATGATCTGCTGGTGTAGAGGTCAGAGGAGATGTTTCCCTCATTCCACCTCATGGGTCCCGGGACAAATCTAGGTCATCAGCCCGGTGAAATGGTCCCCTTTCTCTACCTCTGTTTACATCCTTTCTTGAGTCAAGGTTTTTCTCTTAAATCTTTTCCCGTTGTCTCTTTGTCTCTCACCACACTTCATTTATAATTATAATTAGATAATTGGATTATGTTTTACCCAATGTGTGTGTGTGTGTGTGTGTGTGTGTGTGTGTACAAGCCTGTGGATGCTAGGAACCCAGGACCTCCTGCATGCTAAACTTTTCCATGGAACCACAATCTCAGACCATGCAATATATCTTCAATAAGGTTTATGCTTTATATTTCAATAAGATATAACTTATATGACATAAAATTAATTCATATTCCATAAAATTTCATACTTTTTAAATTGTACAAGCCAAGAACTTTTATTGTATTTACAGAGTGGTGTGATTATCACAACAATCTAATATTTTCAGTTCCACCAAAGCCATTGTGTTAGTGGTTATTCCCCAACTACATTTAGCCTCCTGCACCTACTAATCTACTGCTTGTCTGTGGATTCACCTATTCTGCACATTTCATAGAACTGCAATCATCCAGTGTGTGGTCTTTTGTTCATGGTTTCTTGTTAGCAATTTAAAAAAAGATTTATCTTATTTTTACTTATGTGTGTATGTGTGAGGGAGAGGAGTATGTGCACATGAGTGTTGGTGCCCCCAGGGGCCCAGAAGAAGGCTCGGAGCTGGAGTTACAAGGGACATGGGACCCCTTCAAAGCCAGCATGCGTTCCTAACTCCTGATCCACTTCTCCAGCCTCAGCACTGGGCTCTGCGAGGGGTCCCTTCACATTGTAGCATGTATCATGATTTTATTTTTTCTGTGGCAAAATATTCCATTCTGTGGATCTAACACACTTACTGGAGATGTGGTGTCTTTCCAATAGAGGCCATTTTGAATTATGCTGCTACAAACATTTACATATATAGTTGTTTGGAAATATGTTTTTATTTTTCTCAAGAATATACCTAGAAAACTTCCTGCTCATATGGTAAATCTATATAATCCATCTTTTTGAGGAATCCCAGACTGTTTCCCAAAGGGACTGTATAAGGTTACTAGGCTTCCAATTTTTCCCTTAAATATTTAGTTGGTAAAAGGCTTTTAGAAATTAAAGAAATAAAAAGTAAATTAATGTATTATTTGTTTCCCTTTATTCTTTGATTTTTAATGTATTTTAATGTAGGTCATAATTCCTCAGTAATACTTAATGCCAAGAAGATCCCCTACTCCAGGGACTGTAGCAACAGAACATGATCACTTAATGACTGTACATTTCAAAGATGCCTTTAGAGGGTCTGGCCCAGGTAAATCAGTCCAAGTCCTAGATCCTTCATCTGTCCTTTGTTCTTAATATCTTTCCAGAGCCCATCAGGAAGGAACAGAGTGTTTATCTTTGTGGTGTCCAGCATATCAAGTAGTGTGTGTGTGTGTGTGTGTGTGTGTGTGTGTGTGTGTGTGTGAAAATGAGGGGGAGAGAAGAAGGGAGGGAGGGAGGAAAGGAGGAAGAGAGAGAGAGAGAGAGAGAGAGAGAGAATATTCCATGCAGCAGAGCCCAGTTTCAAATTCCCTATGTAGCAGAAGCTGGCCTTGAATTCATAATTTTCCTACCTCCACTTTCCGACATCCCTGGATCAGGTCATTTTTCTTAGGCTTTAGTCAGCACTTAGTCAGCTCCCTTTTCTCCTTGAAGCTACTTTATCTATAACATGACACACATATGTCATACCTCTCTCCCCATACGTCAGAATCCAAACCAGCAAACAAACAGCTTCCCCATCTCCTTTTTTTTTTTTTTTTTTTGCTTTAAAGATGGGAACTCAATATGTAGCCCAGGCTGGCCTTAAATTCATAACCCTGCTGCCTTGGCTCTCAAATGCTGAGCCAATAGTCATGTGTCACCCTGCCAGCCTGCCACCCCAATGCCTACAATTAACATGAACATCATTTTCTCTCCCCTTCTGAGGTAAAATATACATACAAAACTTCCACGAGTCAGGAAAGGCTGGACAGTGTGTCAATCCTACAGAAGGGAAATCAGAAGTCTGACACAAGACAAATTCAATGAATCCCTCCAGCTAGACTAAGGTGATTGAGTGCCCTTGCTGGCCTGAGGGGATGGCTGCAGGTATTTGATGGGACCTGATACAGCTTTGGGCACTTCCGTGACATTGCCCAGGAAGTTCATTGTGACCCAGCTCAACTTCCTTCTTCCCTATGCTTCAGCAAAATATTAACTAACCATGTTCCACCCCACCTCCATAAAGCTTTCCACTGTTAAAGAGAATCTGGGATTACTGAGGTGTGGTGGTGCAAGACACACCAGCAAAGGTAGAGACACAGAGGCGGAGGCAGAGGCAGTCAGATGGATCTCAATGAGGTTGAGCCCAGCCAGAATTACATAGTGAGATCCTGTCTCAGTAAAATAAAATAAAATAAATAGAGGTCTGAGATTATTGAATTTTCACTAACCTCCTAACCACAGGTCATACCTCAGTAAAGGGTTAGATTTTCCAGTCCCTATCAACTATGACACTAAGTCCCCAAGGACCAGCACAGGCTTGTATTCTCCACCTCTTAATCAAGTGGCACAATTAACACAGCAACTACCAAAAAAGGCCACCAACCTTTTTAATCTGTCCCTCTAGTCTGTCCAGCTTGCAGAGGGGACAACAAGAGGACTAACAGGAGTGTGTGATGGCACTGAAGGGCTTTGGACCCACACTCCAGATCTCTTTTCTGCTCTCTTTACCAGAAAGGAAGAAGCCTGCTCTGGAATCCAGGCTGCACTCCCCCCACCCCACCCCCAGGTTTCTGCTTTCAGACGATCATTTTAAGAAATGCACTAAACACCAAAGAGGAGGATATAAGGGTGCTGGGAGGCTGCCAGAATCAGATGGTGTATGATGAAACTATTAAACATCTAGTACTAGCATGTCAATTTCCTCTGGGAGATGCCAACCATTCAGTAAGGCCTTTTAGCCTTTCTTTTAGGCTCTTCTATTCAATTCTTTCTCCACTATGCTGGCAATTCTATAACATCCCCAATTCCCTGGTTAAAAGGCATCTTTTTATGTAGGTCTTATTCCAGGTCCCTAGGTCTCACCACACCCCGGGGCCTCTTCCAGAGAGTTTCCATCTCCCTCTGTGGTCTGTTCCCACTTTCTACCCACTCCTTGACAGTTTTGCCAGCTGCAACCAAAAGGCAGAGCCTCTGAGCCTACAGATCATGGCACTTGTAAGTATAAGCATATTTGAAAAGATTGGCAGCATGCAGGATGCTCTATGAAATGCATCGGGTGAGCATCATCACACATCTAAGAAGTCAAATCCTTTCTGATTCTAGAAAAAGTTTTCACCTTATAAAACATGTGGCTACCTCTCTGCCACCCAGGGCCCTCGCTTATTATGGGTGAGAATTTGGAGGTATTTTTCTAAGAATTGGTAACAGTGATGTAAGGATTGGAAGAACAGGAAAATCCTGGTAATACTACATATGTATTATTCCAGAGTATTAAGGTGTCATAGGAATCAATAAGACCAGCAATAAACCTAAGCCATTTAGTGACTTTATCCTATAATATGGTGTAAGTTACAGAATGCTAGATTACCCTAGGGCAGCCATTCTCAACCTGAGTCAGGACCCCTTTGGGGGTGGTGTCAAAAGACCTTTTTCACAGGGGTTGCCTAAGACCATTGGAAAACACAGATATTTATATTATGATTCATCACAGTAGCAAAATTACAGGTATAAAGTAGCAATGAGATAATTTTACAGTTGGGGTCGCAGCTTTAGGAAGGCTGAGTGAGAATCACTGCCCAAGAGGTAAAAATGGCAGCCAAAGATCTTGCCTCTGCTGCCACCTTATGTTTGTGAGAGGGAAGTGCAAGTGCTGCAGATTTCAGAGCCAGAGGAGAACTCGGAAATTCTTCAGTCCAACTTTGCTTCACAGATGAACAGAAACTTCAGACTGCAGCTGAGGTCTCCTTATCACTTTCTCTGGGATGGACACACACACACTACATACACACACAGACACACACACACTACACACACACACACACACACACTACATACACACACACTACATACACATACACACACACATACACACACACTACACACACACACACACACACACACACACACACACCATGTGCACATGCTTGCCCTCCACAAGTAAGGCTACCAAGGCATCTGGCAGCAAAGGCCAGCATAAACACATGCATGTTTCTTTTACCCTGTGAAGCATTTCCAAGGCACTCCGTCTTGTGTGACTGGGCCAGGTCACTGATGACCATGAGAGCCAGCACAGAGCATTTGCTGTGGATCTGGTAGTGTGCTCAGCACTTTATAACTCACTGAATTCTTCCAGTCCCTCTAAGGACAACAACTGACCCTAGATAGGGTTACTTTCAAGGAAACTGAGGTTTAGAGGGCTGAGTAGAAGCTTGTCCCAAGTCACGTGACTGCATTTTGGCAGAAAGAATTCAACTGGGTCTTCACTGGCTCAGTCTGTGCTCCTGACTACCGTTACTTCTCACACAGAGTTTGTCATCTGTAGCTTGACTTCCACAGGAAGGTTTCAAACCAGGAAGTGACCCAGAGAGTCTGTTCACCTACTTATCACCCTTTTCATCTCCATCCCATGTGGGTCTCCCCTTGCTCTACTGAACTGACCTAAGCTAATACCCATGGTTCCTAAGATGCGGTTCTCAGACCAGCAGCTTCAGCATCATGAGGAATCCATCAATGCTCAGATCTCGGACTCATGGCTTCTATAACTGAATAATAAATTCCTGCTGTTTACAAACTGCTCAGTCAAAAAGCTCTTACACCACAGCAGCAAGAACTGGGAAGCATACACTCAGAAATCTGGAAATACTGAAAGGAACAGAAGAAAATATAAATAAAGAGGGTATCACACCACGGATCAAAGGCAATATCGTTAAGATGCTGACATCCCCCAAATGTGTCTACAGATTCAGTACAGTTGCTACCAAAATCCCAGGGGGTTTCTTTGTAGAAATTGTTAAGTGGATTGTAAAATTCCCCTGAAATCTCAAGAATCTCTACAGAAGTCCCGAAAAAGAGAAAATTGAGAGAACCATAATTTCTGGTTCAAACTTAATAGTAAGCTAATGTTCACCAAAACATTGTGTTAACCAAAGGGTAGGTACCAACACAAGAAAATAGGATCCAGAAGTCAGAAGTGAACCCTCACATTTATAATCAATTCATTTTTTAGGCAGAGTCTGAGGGCTGGAGAAATGGCTCAGAGGTTAAGAGCACTGACTGTTCTCCCAGAGCTCTGGATCGTCTTAAGGACCTGTTCAAGCATGGTGTCAGCAATGGAAGGCCTTTATGGCAGTCGACCTTCCCAGGCTACAAAGTCAATCCTCGAATAGGTTACATGGGCAAATCTAGAGACACTTTTGCATTTGCCTTCATGACGTTACCCAGCTGCTCTACAGCCTGTAGCTTTTGTGTTTGATCAGACACGTGCCAATAACTGTCTCTTTTCATTCTTTCCGGCCACTGTTGCCTAAAGCTATGTGAAAACATCTGTCATAAATTACAACTTTGCATTTTTATTTGTCTGACATTATAACATGAATCCATGTTTCTTTTGTTGGTTATTGTGGAAAAGGCCATACATTTAAATATATAATTAGATTATTTTATATAGTCATAAGCTAAGATGGAATGTTAGAAATGTAAGAAAACTAAAATTCCACCTTCCATTGCAGAGTATCAATAGTATCTACTATGATAAAAGTCCATAAGGCATATAATTTAGTATATAATGATGGATATAAAGAAGAATAGTTAAGACAGGCAGTGGTGGTGCCTTTAATCCTACCATTTGGGAGGCAGAGGCAAGCAGAGCTCTGAGTTCAAGGTCTACAGAGCTAGCTCCAGGCCAGACAGGGCTACACAGAGAAACCCTGTCTCACAAAAACCAACTAGCCAACCAAAACAACAACAAACCAGAAATAGTTAAGAGCTGAATGGTTTCTTCGGGGAATTGAGAACACAAGTAAAGAGCAGGCAGCCAATCACCAGGCTGCTCTAGGATAACCGTGTTCTACCCATTCTTCCCAGGCAATCGTTTCCCCATGAAGATGACTGGTAAGCAATGCACCATTTACTGATAACCTACTACAAGCCTACTATGTGCCAGGCTAAGAGTATGTGTAATGTGTATGTTTGTATTCATAGGAGGAATCTAAACCTGAGAAAGGGCAATAATACTGGGTCCTGGAGCAGACTTAAAACAGAAGTGAACATTAGTGGGCTCGCCACAAGTCCAAGGCCAGTCTGATTGTCTGATTGACAGGAAGTTCCAGGCCATCCAGCTCTACATAGATAAAGTGTGTGCGTGCGTGTGCGTGTGTGCGTGTGTGTGTACCACAAAATACCTAGAGCCAGTGAGGTGGCTCATTTGGTAAAGACACTTGCCAGCAGGCGTGGGCAGGAGTTGAATCCCTGAAACACACATGAAGAGCAGAAACACACTGACTTCCACAGCAGTCCTCCGGCCGCCACACAATGCTGTGGCACAGACAATCTCCCCTCCCCTACACACAAAGCAAACTAGTTTTAAAAAATTAAATCTGATAGCATTCAATACCTATTCATGATTTCAAACAAATAAAACAACATCTTAGGAAACAGGAACTGACTTTCTTTACTCTTTCATTTTCTCAGAGACACACAGGGACAGTGTCAGTGTTACTGCCATCTATCAGGAACCCCAATTTCACAGTGCTTTAGGGGCAATGCAACTCCTTACTCCATGACTTGAAATCTTCTTACTGTTTGGGTCGCCTTAGGCTAGCGGGACATGGAACACATTCTCTCACGTCCACACGAGGGCACCAGTGCTCACTGTATTCAAGTAATATTAAAGTGCTTATAAGCAAGTAAATTTGGAAACTCACAGATGTGTATTTCACGTAGTCCACCAGCCGTGTGAAGGAGACGTCTAACCACTTTGGCCCTTTACAGTGTAATGATGTATAGACACTACGATTCAATGACTTTCAACCTGGGGACAGACATGGGAGATGAGGATCAGACTTTAGGGGTGGGGGAGGGGCATCATAATTGGAAAAGAAAAAGCTTACTCTATATCAAATTTTATATTTGAAAATAGCTTACTGTTCCTATAATGCAACTATTAAAAAAAGGGCGTGGGTGGGTTTCTGTGCTTAGCAAACAGAGGTCTGAGTTTAAAATGCTGAGCGCTACCTCTCTTTAATGGATTTGTGATGAATAGAATGTATCATAGAACATCAAGACCTCTCTGTCTCTTCCTGTCTGTCTTTACAGACACTGCCCTGTTTCAAGTCCTTGTCTGTCCTGTTCTTATGATACACAGTTTTTATGAATTCAGGTGGAAATCCTAGAAAAAAACAATTGTATTAGACCCTGGAGGTGAGCTAAGCACTCGGCATCTTGAGATGTGCGGAAGGAACTGTAACTTTTTGAGATGGGATCACTCTTATAGTTCTGACTGTCCTGGATCTTACTGTGAGGATCAGGCTGGCCCTGGGAGATCCACTTGCCTCCTGAATGCTGAGATTAAAGGTGTGCCACACAACACCTGACCATGCATGCACAACTTTAAACAAAGTCTTAGAAACTTGGGGCAGAAGGAAACCTCCTTAACAATAAAGAACATCTACAAAAAGTCTCCCACAAATATTATGATTTAAAATTTATAATATCATAAGACAATGAATATGTCAATACACAAAAGATAATTATTATATATGTATACAATGGCAAAAATAAATGTTTACTCAGGTAAAGCAAATACCCAAGTGTAAATCTAATAAACATATACAAGACCTTTACACTGATAACTATGAAATTGAAGAAGATCTGGTACAAATGCAATAATGTATCATGTTCTTGGATTGAAATACTCAATCGTGTTAAGGTGATAATTCTCTATGAATCAATACATAGGCTTACCACAACCTAATAAGATCCAAGCATTCTTTTTGGTGAGAATTGGCAAGATGTTTCTAAAATACTTACAAAAATGTAAAGGACAAAGAATAGTAATTGAGGCAATATTTAAAAAGGAAGCCAGAAGACTTACGTTTCTATATTCATTACAAACTAGACAGAATAGTATACATCTGGAACTCCAGCCACTTGGGAGGCTGAGGCAGGAGAATGCAAAGCTGAAGGCAGCCTAGGTAATTTAGCAGGACCCTGTCTCAAAATGAAAAGGATCTAAGGATATATATATATATATATATATATATATATATATATATATATGTTTGTATGTATGTTTGTATATGTGTATGTATTTATGTGTGTATGTATGTATGTATGTATATTCCAGTGGTACAGCATTTGCCTATCATATGTAAGAGCCCACCCTCAACTCCCAGCATCATCTCAAAGCTTCCTCTGCTCTTTCAACAGGAAACAGAGAGCACCCCCCCCATAGAGCCCACACAGCTCAGCTGAAGACCAAAGACCAGAGCAGGGTCCAGAGGACAAGGAAACCAAGTCTGACACAGCCTGATGCCAAAGCTGGGGCACGAGCTTGTCTCAAATGGCCTAGGTATGAGTTTGTGTCTTCTATAAACCAGTCACAAAGCATTAACTTCACATGCCTCAGTTTTCACATCTGTAAAATAGGGATAATAATAATAATCTACTTTGCATTGATAGACAGCATACAAAAGAATAAATAACATAAAAAGTATTTAGGACATAACAAGTTTCCCTAAGAAGTCATAACTGCTATTAGGTTTTTCTGTGTAGTCTTGGCTGTCTTGGAACTTACCCTATAGTTCCAAGAGTTGTCTTCAAACTCACAGAAATCCACCTGCCTCTGCCTCCAAAGTGCTGGGATTAAAGGCATATGCCACCTAGCTGCTATTGTTTTAAGCTTTATTCTTTACATATTCTCTGATCATTTAAATAAAGAAGTTCCTTAAACCTAAAAATATGCTGTATTTGTATATAAGGGTCTTCCTATAACAGGAATGTACCCCAATCTCTTACTCTAGAACATAAGGAGTCTCTCAAGTGTTACTCCCTCCCTGAAGAATTTGTTGAGCCTGTCACCCATGCAAAAGCCCCTCTGTCCAACCAGAGCCCTACATCCACCTCTCTGGTGTCTCTTTTCCCAGTCCTCACTGAATCATGAGCCATTGTCCCTATGTCTGATTTCATTGCCTCAAAACCAAGAACGTCATGTCTGTAGTTATTAGTGGATTCACTTCAGTGCCTTCCACGATACCTTACATCAAGGCTACTCTGAGATCTGCTGGACTATATATGCCAAACACTGCTGGAAACAAGCCCAGCCCTGGCTAACACTGTAGACTCCAAGGTGGCTTCTATCCTGCATCATCTCTGGCAACAACCATCACTTACTGCACACAGTGCCTGGCATCACATGCTTTGGTCTGTGCTTCTTACAATCAGTTTAGGAACAGATGGGGAATGTAGGGCTCATTTGTCTGAGCCACCCTGGCTAGTGAGCAGTGGAACTATGACTCACACACACACCCCTCTCAAAGCCCATGTTAGCACAGCACATGGTTTCGAGAAATCTGGGTCCACTGAGTCGGGTGTGACCAAGCACCTCTCTTCTCTAAGTTTTCTTCATTTGCTTGATGAGGGAGGGCTGGGTGACCCCCCAGACTTCTCCCATATATAAAATGTATGAATTCCTTAAAAAAGGAAGCTGCTCTGTCTGTTTTTATCAAGGCCCTGTGCGGGTTTCTGCCTGGGCGCTTCTTCCTCCATGAAGAGGCAGGTGCTCTGGGTTTTCATCACACAAACCCAGGAGGCAGGTCCATCGAAACTGCCCTCTACAGGATTCAGGTTTCCCGTCTTCAGTTTCATAGCTTATGGTAGAGTCAACAAAAGTATAATTTGTGTTTGCAGAACACAAAAGAAAAGATCCAGGCATTACTGGGCATTCAGGAAAGAGGATCCCACACCAACAGGACAGAGTACAGTTTTGTTCGGCTCTTTCATTGTTCAGCAAACATGCCTCTCACTCACTGCTCAGTCCAACACTAGCTCCCTCTGACTTTCTCACTGCTGTGGGGGAGAAAAATAAAACTCAATTTCTATCTTGTTAAACTAGAATGTATGTAGCAAGAAGGAGGTTGGAATTAAGGAAGCATTCGTCCAACTACCCACCTGAATTCTGAGACTGTGATTCCCAGAAAGAGCTCGGAAGCTCTTCGTATACACAGCCTGACACAGGAAGATACTCTCCACCTTTCTTTCTGTCTGTCCTCCCCTCCCACTCTGTTGTCCATCTGTCTGCCCATCTTTTATCCTATCCACCTTGTCCACAATCTTGCATCCATCTAGCTTGAATCCTTCTAGCCAATCTATCCTTCCTACCCCTCCATCATGCATCTTACACTTTCCTCTTGTGAGCCAGACTGAAGAGGCAGATGTATGATATGAACATTGTGATTAGGATAAAGCAGTCACCTTTATTCACACAGACATTGTAGAAACTGCTGAGCATAGACTCTCAGTTTGTAACCTGATCAAAGAAGCAGCTTATCTTTGGTTGTATAAAACTACCTTTTTCTATCTACCACCCAAGAAAACACAAACCTGCACAAACAGAAACAAGAGAAGAAACTTGTATCATGCCACTACCAAGAAATGAAGACCTCAAGTTGTATCACATTCCCACACAACACCTTTCAGTGGTTTTCATCCCACCTCAGAGGAAAGGCCAGAGTTCATGGGTCATCTCAAGAGCCTAGAATGACCAGGCTTCCCAATGCCATGCTCACTGGCCACTTAGGCTTCTGTCCTGACTTATGCACATGTCAGGTGTACCAGGGCACAGGGCCCTCAGGGTAGCAAATGGTACTGCCGCCCTGAGTGCTCCCCAAACATCGCACGCTCCTCTGCCTCTCTCTGTTTTCCTATTTCTCACTCTGCTTTTTACTCTGATCTTTATGGTTATTTGATCCATAACAGTAAACCATCCAACCAGAAAGAAAGTTGACATCTCTAGAAATTAATTACTTTAAGTAGCTCTAAGAGGCATCTCTAAACCCAGGAGTTGGGAAGTGGAGACAGGAGGATTAAGAGTTCAAGACCAGCCTCGGCAATATAGGAAATTTGAAGGTAGCCCAGGCCATGGTGAGACCCTATCCCAAACAGTCAAAAATGAATAAGCAATACACAAGAATTTCCACAAGAACCCTGTTGGTTAGTCCAGGCGTACCTGAGGTTAAGAACCATTTGATGTGACTGGCTGGCACACTCTAATTTCAGAAATCAAATATTAAAACCAATAAGTGGTTCTTTTTTCCATAAAGCTGAAGTGATTTTTGTAAGCCCAAAGCAAAAGGGAGAACAAATCCAGGAAGAGAAGTGGACTCTCTGATCCACACACACTGATCGATTTGTTCTAGGAACATTTACTGAGAGCATTCTTTAGGGAAGGCACTCTGCCAGGTACCGGGGATACAGACAGGGTCCTTGCCCTTAAAGGGTTACATTCCATCGGGTGACACAGGGTGACACAGACTTGGGCAACAGATAAGTCACTTTGTTTGCTTTGCTAAGGCACACAGGTGAGCCTGGACTGAGACTATACAAAGAGGAGAAGTCCTGAGATGCTCTGGGGAAAACTGAAAAGAAACTTCATCCCAACCCAATAGATGAGCAGGAATGAGTTCACTAAGGAAGGGACTGGGGGAGATCCCAGACAGGGAAGAGCATGTGGCCTTGGCAATACACCTAGCTGCTTCTCCAGTCCTCCAGGCCCCCAGTGTCCTGTCAGCAGGGTGTCCAGGAATTAAGGACAGTAAAAGCAGGAAACGTGAGAGTCTCGAGGGCTGGAGTCTTCTGACAGGACATGTGAGAGAATATCAACCAGTCCACGAGACCATGGGGCACCATGAGAACAGTGTTTAGGAAATACCTTTAGTAATCTGCCTTTGCTCACAGCCATCATAAATGTCACATTCTGCCTAAAGGCTTCCACACAGGAAGTGGCCACAGTTCCCGTGCTGTGAGGGGGGGGGGTAAGAAGGTGGCTCACCCAAGTCCCCAACAGGGCAGTTCTTTGGTCTCCTTGCCCTATCAGCTGCCCCTCACCTTTGCCCTCAGCACATTCGAAACCTGACAACACGCAAACATACTCTCACTCTTGTTTGGTTGTCTGAGACAGAGTTTCACATAGCCCAGGCTGGTCCAAGGATGAGCTGTGATTGTTGATGTACCTGCCTCTCCATCACTATCTGGGATTACAGGTGTGCACTGAAACATCAGTTTTATTTGGTGCTAGGGATCAAGTCCAGGGCTGGAGGAACTCCACCAGCTGAGCTACATTCCAGGCCTCACCCTCAGATCTTTATTTTTCTATTCCAAAGTCCAAACACCCGCTCCCAGCCTCTAATTTTGTCATACTCTTCTTAGGGTCTTTGGTCCACTCACCACACTATTTTCTTCCAAACCTGTCACTCCCTCATAAGGTAAAGTCATTTATTCTCCTGCCAATCCCTTAACTTCCTGTGGTGTCCATCTGCCAGAAGGACACCTATGTCACCTGCTTCCAGGCTTTGCTTTTTAATTTATTTTTATGTCTATGAGTGTTCGCCTACATATGTGTCTGTGCGCCACATGCATGAGGAGGCCAGATTCTCGGTTAGGGGAGTTACAATTGGTTTTGAGCCACCGTGTTGGTGCTAGAAATCTGCCTAGGGTCCTCTGTAAGAGCAGCTGGGGCCCTTCACTGCTGGGCCACCTCTCTGGCCCCTGGTTTCTACACTCTGGACTATGGCACGCTGAAGAAAATTATGCCACCATCATGGCTGACTCCCCACACATATCATGGTCCCTTATCTAGGCTGACAATCAAATACCATTCCTGTTGTCCGAGTGAGATGCCCGACTATGCCCTCAATCACTGTCTGCTTGTTCTCCTCATATCCGGAGAAAATGAGTTCAAACACGGGAACTCTTTGCACTCTCTACTCCCGTAATGCCAGATGCGGGTTCTCAGATGTACAGCCAGACAGAGACAGTGATTCATGAGAGAGGGACAAGCTTGGGGGAAACTCAGATGTAAACAAGGAGAATGCAGATAGGCTGGAAGCTGAAGTATGAGAACATCAGGAATGTGTTCTCAGCCTGCTCCCATAGGCTCTCTGAGGCATTAACAGCATATAAGTTTACCTACTTTGAGGCAAGAGGCCATATCTTAGTAATTCAATTATTGAGAGAAGTCATCTCTGGAGGAAGGCTCCTTCAGATCTTAGGTGAGTGTGGGAGGGAGGGGCATGTGAATTTGTAGGTGGCACATGAAGAGACCTGTATGTGCTAGGCAAGTGCTAGATAGCCAAGCTGTATCCCTAACCCTCTTCTACCTGGTATTTTGAGACAGGGTGTCAATAAGTTGCTCAGGTTGGCCTTGAATTTACTTTGCAGCTCCTGCAGTCCATGAACTTTTGGATCCTCCTACATCAGCCTCCCCAGTAGCTGGGACCCAATCCTGTGCTATCAAGCCTGGCTAAAAGTACAATTTCCCACGGGAGCACATCCAGTACAATAGCTGGGAACCTGGGCACACACATCACCACCAGCAGCTCTTAGGACATCCAATCCTACAATTTCTCTGTACCACTCACTTCCTCTCCCCAGCTGTGATCTCTCACTCACTACTTCAACACTCTGCTAACATCAGCTTGTGAGCTCCCCGACATTGGCCATCCTTTCTTTTCAGCATTCCCAGTATCTAGCCCACAGAATAAAACTGTTTAAGTGAATATTGTGCTCATGGGTGTTTCCAGAAGGAATCTCCAGCTAGGTGGAGAATCATTACTTGTTATGGTCCTGGGGATTGAACCTAGCACCTCATACATGTTACACAAGTACCCTACCACTGAGCTACATCTCCAGCCCAAGCCCTTTCCCTCTAAAACAGAAGAGATGTTATTTCACCTTTTCAATAGCTTGCACGGGTGACAAACCAGTGGCCCCTTAGAACTGACCTTGAGCAATGGCCTCCAGATGACCTCTTCTTGCAAGTTTTTATCTCCCATCCTAGGTATCAAAGGCCCCAACCCCAAAACCACCCAGTGTGCTACACTGAGGCAACTCAAGAGCCCTCCTGATACTCTTCTCGCGCTGGATAATCAAAAAGCCAGTCCTTAAGCATTAGGCTCCTATCTGAGTGACATCCACAGGCACTTGGGTGTCACTATCAGCATGTTCTTTCTTTTGATGCTTTCAACCTAAGGGACTAGTGCCCTTAGATGCTTACCATCTGGGAGAGTTGACCTTCATGTCTTGAGCTCAGCAGCTCCCTCTAGTTCACAGGAAAGCACAGTTGCACAACCAGAGGTGCTAAGTGACCTTATCTGATAAATAGGAACAAGCCTTGCAGCACACAGTACTGACCCCAGGAGCTGCAAACTGGAGTGAGACCCAGGGCTAGTTCCTCGGCATTAGCAGTGTAGAGTCACACTTTCTACTTCTGTGCTCTGAGGATAGGGCTGTGCAGACCATTGAGTGGTGAGCTGACGTCAAATCTGGAAAGGCCCAGCCAGCTCGAAAGGAATGTGAGGACCTGGCAATCACTTTCCTGTTGAGAAATAGTCTACAGAGCAGGAAATCAATGCAGAGCACAGGGACCAGAAGTCAGCTCAGAGAAGGGGCGGGGAACACAAAGAATGAGAACAACAAAGAAAGGCCAGCTCATTGCTGCAGTCTCCAGCATGAGGACCAATAATAATAATAATAATAATAATAATAATAATAATAATATGCTGAAGCCAGCCAAGAGTGAAAAGAGACTCAGAGAGAGATTCAGGAAAGAGAGGAAGGATTCTCTTCCCAGTTACGTCTCTGACGACCCTCCTCAAACCCTACCAGGACCATCAGGAATCAAACCTGGAGTCTTCTGTGCTCCTTCACCCCATATTGAGCAGCTTCTGCTAGAGCTGTTCCCATCCATGACTCTTCCCAGCATTCAGAATTCAGATTGGAAACTTAGCATATGCAAACACATGATGCCCAGTTAAATTTGAAGTTCTGATAAATAATCAGTTTCTTTAGTATAAGTATACTATGCAACTATTAGGGCACAGCACTAAAAATAAGACAGGCAGGCCCCAGAGGTTCCCTAAACAATATAGGCCATTGTCACTGTTCTTAATGGCTCACCAGAACTATGTGCTGAGACTGTATTGTTGAAGACATCACATACTCTGTTCACAGGATATAGAAAGAACATGCTAGAATGGAGATTAGAAACCTCCTCTCTACGACCTAGCCTTCATAGCACCAAAAGGAAGAATGAAGGCTGCTGGGAGAGCCTGATTTAGCTACGGACCCCGCATGATACACCACTAATATTAGAGGTCAGATGAGTTCACGGGCGCATTAGTGGTATGTCTGTTATAGGGCTAAGCAACTGCTTCATGACTGCAACATGCTTCATGTTTCCACAGGAAATAGTTCAAAGCTGGTACTGTTAACCTGGTCAGATACTAGTGGTTGGGGTGTCATAGCCTCAATGGGAGAAGCTTCTGGTGCTGATTTAGTCAATAGATGTGATATTGCCTTCTAAAGAATTATATTTAGGCCAGAGAATCTTCTTGAGTCAGAGGTGCAGTGGTCAGTGATACCTACAGAGATCCATAACTGGTCAAACTGATGGAAATAAGTGACTGTATACTGTTTAGCTAAAATGCGAATCTGTACCATCCCTCCCAAAGCTCAGGGAACACTGTTGAGGAATGAGGTGAAAAGTATTTTAAAGCCAGAAGAAAAAGTGGGATGTTGTGGGATGCTGTCTTCTGGGATGATACAGCCACTACAGTCTTGAGTTCACAGTAGCTATGATTACCTGCACGAGATCTGAATTATGACTAGGCTGCCAATAACCTATCACGGATGTGGGAGGTGCTCACAGAGCAGTTAGAGGGTGCCAAGAGATGGGGAGAGGGTTGATTTAGTGATGTAGCCACTGGTATGGTACCCATGATCTTGTAAACAACCCCTCACCCATGTTCCTATAAGCAATACTAAGGGGAAAAAAATCACTGGATCACAAAAAAAGAAGCAAAAGAGAAATGGAAGGAAGGAGGAAAGGAGGAAGAGAGAGAAAGATGAAAGAATGCAGAAGAGGAACTAGTTGGGAAGAGGGATAAGGAACAAGAGGGGATGCTAGAGGTAAGTATGACCAAAGTATATACATGTATGAAATGTCATAACTAACACATCATTATACATAATCAATATACACCAATACAAAATTTAAAAAAAATAAAATAATATTTGAATTTGAAATCCAAGCTAAACTAAGTGCTCTGTATTCTACCCATAGTTCCACCATCAAAGCACCATTGTGACTGAAAGGGCTTCCCTCTCTGTTCTGTGTGCAGACAGATGCGTTCTCTCAAGGAGAAATGTGGGGAAGACTCACCCAACTTGGTGCCACACTAAACGAGGAAGCCTCTGGTGGATCTAAGAACATTTTAAGTTTGTGTGCACAGGATCCTTCACATAATTTAGTCACTTTCACAAACATGAAAACTTGGAAAGATTAAATGATTTCCCCATTTTCCTAAGGCAGCAATTACATATCCAGAACCAGGCCTAGGATCTCCATCTCATGTTTCCTTTCTTTGTGTGTGTGTGTGTGTGTGTGTGTGTGTGTGTGTGTGTGTGTGTGTGCGCGCGCGTGCGCACGCGCACGCATCAGATCTCCTTAAGCTAGAGTTACAGGCCATTGGGAGCAGCTCCAAATGGGTGCTAGAAAGAAAATTTGAGGTCTCTGGAAGAGCAGTCAGTGCTGTGTGCTGCTGAACGATCTCTTCAGTCTGGGGCAGGTTTCTCTTCTCAAAAATTTCATCACAACCTTTATATGCACAAAGCCTCAGGAGCCCTACAGTAAAGCTGCTATTACATTTATAGAACTTTGAAAACTTAAAAAAACAATCAAATGGAGAGGGGAGTGTGATGCTCACATCTGTAATCTCAGCACTCAGGAAGCTGAGGCAGAAGGGTTGCCATGACAGTGGTTGTCTGGGCTACCTACTGAGTTCCAGGACAGCCTAGGCAATATACGAAAACCTGTCTCAAAAAAAAGAGAAAAAAACCAAAACCACATAAATAAATATATCAAAAGGAAAGTTACCAAAAGCTGGCTTTTGTGCAATCTGATTTGCAATGGACCTTCTGAAGCTCATTTTGAAGTCCTGCAATCAATTTCTTTTCAATAACTAGTCAGCCCTTCAGAGCAGCCTAGTTGCCTCAATTCAAAAGCTGCACAATGCGGGCTGGATCTCTGTCAGCACACATCCATCATGGCAAGCACGCCTTCCCGCCAGAGGACACCAGCGACTGCGGGGAAGGCAGGAGGAGGCAAATGCAGAAGCAAAGCGCAGCGCTCTGAGAGAAGAGCATGCTTCCTGAGCCTGCTCTGTATCTAGGGGAAATGGGAATGAGTCCTCCGCTAAGGAGCCTTCTCGGCCGGCCATATAGAAGAAGCCCATTGCAATGCTGGACCCCGACCAGACTCGAGCAGCAAACAGGGTCTCGGCTCCAGGCCAAGCTGAGACTTCTGTTAAAAAGTCCACATTTACTAGAAATGATATCCGATAGTCTCCATTTCTGTTGTTTTTTTTGAGAAGCAAATGCTAGTATTTGGAAACTTTTAGATTGTAATGATCTCTCTATATACAATATCTTTCCAAAATTAATGTCTAAAAGAGAAAATAAAGTAAGGCTTGCATCAAGGTGACCTCGGATCTGCATACACTCTGTCCACTTGATGCTCTGGCAACAGATAATGGAATGGCTACCTTGCTGGTTTATAGCCACGCCCCCACCTGCAAGGATTCGCTCCAAAGCCTGTGAGGTAGGCTTGTGCCTAAGCTTTAAAATCCCCAACCACGTGGAGGACTCTCTCTTCTTCCTTTCTTGTCTGTCTCCGTGCTCTGCTATCTTCCCTCTCTCCCCGCCCCCCCCCCCTTTAATAAACCTCATATGGCTCTCTGGCAGCGTACAAGTTCTTTTCACGCTCGAAATACTAACAATCTTATAAAGTATTTGGGGCTGAGTGTGGTGGTGCACACCTTTAATCCCAGAACTTGGAGGGCAGAGGTAGGTAGATTTCTGTGAGTTTCAGGCCAGCCTGGTCTACATAATGATTTCTAGGTCAGCCAGGCTATATAAATAGACTCTGTCTCAAAACACAAAACACAAAAAGTATTCAGAAGCTGGCCAGGGTAATTATCACCTTTAGGAGCTAGAGGCAGGTGGACGGCTGTGAGTTCAAGGCCAGTGTGGTACAGGGTTACATAAGACCCTGTCTCAAAAACAGAAAAACCAAAGTGTTTGGGCAATTTGAGTGTTTTTGTTTGTTTGTTTTTCTGGCACGCAAGAGAAGAGGCAATGGTCTCCCTGCTGTTTCAGGAGCTATCCTGTGGTCAGCTTCTGAGTCAGCTTCCAACCTGTAAATCCAACCTGTAAGGCTGTGACTAGCTGTGGCTATCTTTGGGCTTCCTAGAGCCCATTCTTGCACTTAAAAATCAAAGCTGAGAAAGAGGGGGTTTCTTATTAGACTTTTATTAAAAATAAAAGTCCTCTCTAGAAATTCATGGGTGTATCCACTTGGGTATCCAGAATCTAGTGAAGCTGGTGTCCAGAGTTCTGGCTTCCACTTTGTAGACAAAGATGTGGCAGCGGGGACACAGCTGTTATGCTTCCCATTAGCTGGACACACTGCCTGTCAGCAAAAGGCTGTGGCCTTGCACAAGCCAAAACACCAGCAGAGCTCAAAACACCTTTCCAAACCAGCTTTCACATCTGAGCTCCTATTTCTGTCACGGCCCTGCCACTCACCACTGCCTGCCTCCCCCTCACTACTCTGGAGGTCTCTGATTCACCAGGAGTCTTTCCTCACTCCCATACCTAAACAGTGTCCATGTCACCAAGATCCTCTTCTATTCATGAGTTCACAACTCTTTTTCACTCTGGTTCTGACCTAATGCGTTCTCACTTTATAGTAGACTAAACAGCAAGAAAACCTGCCCAGTCACTATGTCTCCATCGCAGACTCTGCCTTTTCATGTCTCCTATTGGGAAAACTTTCAAAGAGCCTCATTAGTCCAGAGGACTTCCCAACCCCTCACTTGGATCTTTAAGGTCAGCACAAGGGGCCTCAGTGAAGACAAAAGTGAGCTTTGGCATTAAAGGGTTCCTGTAATATCTGGTTAATCTGATCCTAGAATAAGTGTCAAGACAGAGTGCACATGGTGAAGTGTCAGTAAAGGCTAATCTGAGAGGCAGGCGGCCGGCTCAATCAATGCATTGCTCATGATGAAAGTGTGAGGACCTGAGTCGGGATTCCCATTGCCCGGGGAAATGGCTACTCATGGTGTGTGTACCTGTGATCCTGGTGTTAAGAGACCGGAGAATTTCTGGAGCTGGGTGGCCAGGCAGCCCAGAAAAGGTGGTGCGCTCAAGTTCAGTGAGACTTTGTCCCCAAACAAAAGAGAGTAGTAGCGGAGGAAGAAATGAGTCATCAACTCTGGCTTCTATACACACATATGAACACATATGTTGCATGTACCGCTCACATTAACACACTAAATAAGTGGTAACTTGGGTTTTACTGTAGTTTCTGTTCTTAAATGCATGTTTGGATAGACAGGTGGTGATGTGCATGAATATGTTTGTCTTCAACCAGCTGATTTGAGTTCCTGAAATTAAATCCCACTCCCGTTGGGTGAATGAACCTCCAATCCACCAAGTCTATGCCTTTCATAAGTGGATCATGTCTTTCCCTTCCTGACTAAAGGAATCCCAACTACAAGGCCATTTCTGTCTGTGTTCATTCTTCAAGAAAGTTTTGTCCTTGGGGTGGAGTTGGTGGTAGTTCACTTGGTAAGTAAATATAAGACCCTCGGGACTTTCCTTAAAACCACAGAAAGAAAGCTCCTCCCCAACTCCCAGGCCTCATTTTTTTCTTCAGGAAGACCTTCTGCTGATACTACAAAGCCTGGCCCAGGCCTTGAATGGCTCCTCTGTAACAGAAGACTTGCTTTTATTTTACTATAGTTACATTGTTTCCTTAAATTTTAGGCACCAGAAGTCCAAATTCACAGCAAGAATTAAATAAAAATACAAGTTACCTCTTCCCATTTGGTGATGGTCTTATGACTTAGTATTTTCATCTTTAAGTCTCAGCTGTTCTTCATTTGATTTTTTAAACCAGTTTCTACCCACCAGCCATGCTATGGAAGAATTCCGTATACTCAAGGCACTTTTGACCTCTCAATTTGTCCAAGCAGCAAAAGGCCAAAACAAAGCCTTTTGTTGGCAAAGTGCTGACTAGGAACTGCATCTCTGCCTCCCCCAGAGCTACGGCTGGGCTCCATGGGCAGGTCCAGGGATCTGGACTATACAGCTACTAAGCCAGCTGGGTTTGCTTCATGGCTGTATGACTTCAAGCAAGTTCTGGAGACCATTGCACTTTGGTGCCCTGACCCAAACCTTTCCTGTGTCTCTAGGATGACTGTGAGAATCTCTGGAGTGGAAACCCACATGGGGTTAGTGCAATGTCTGACATAGATTGAGAGCTAGGCAAGACTGAGCTCTAGTTATTACTAATACTCTTTTTCAGGGCTTGGCCACCTCTCAATAGCCTTGATGGCTTGCTGGAACACTTCCTAAACATTCCCCAAAGCTCTCTATTCAAAACCATGGGCCAGCCTATGAATCAAGCAATTTTATTGTGTAGAAGAGTCCGGGAAGAATAAAACAGGGGGATTCTTGATTCAGTGGGGCTAATGCTTTAAGTTCTCAAGATCTGGCAACTGCTTAGCCTACAGGGGAGCCCATATATTATTCCTCTCTAATGAGACAATGCTCCTTTTAGGAGTCAAACAACATCCCTCTACACTATTGGGGTACATGTACACTAAATGTACATGTCATTAAGAAAAGTGTAAACACCTTCATAGTTTAAACAGACTTTTCAAAAATCAGACCTCCAAAGTATATCAGTCCTACAATGTCAACTCTAAAATGAAATTCACATCACAAATTCATAATCTTAGTACCTGTGTTTAAAGTTAATATGATAAGCATATTGCCTATTAAAAAATCTTGGTGGCATGCTTTAAAAAAAAAAGTGTTAAGTAATTTGCCTCCAAAAGATTAGCAATCCTTCTTATCACCACTAAAAATAAAATAATAATAATAACCATAGCAGCACACTACTAGACACTGATCTGAAACAGAAAGGCATGGGCTATGGCTTCCGCAGAGAATCAAGAGAAGCAACACAATTTTCAAGGGGCATAAAAATCAGAACGATACATGGATATCATGTTCTTTGCACCCAGAGGCTGTAAAAGTACTTGAGCTGAATCAACTGTGTTCTCCTAGCTCAGTAAGTGGTACTGATGGAAAGCAAAGGGCCAGAGACAGAGGGATGATGGGGGACTAAAGAGCGTAATCTGCAGCTGACTCTATCCATTCTCCACGTTGACTAATGAAAACAGGAAAGCTGTTTCCAGTCCATAGATCCTTTCTCCGTGAATACTGCTTCTGTCCCAAGTGCAGTAGCAAAACAGTAAATCAGGGCGAGTTCAATGTAAGAGCGACCCTGTCCAAAGGGACCAAACAGTTAGTACAATTCAATTCTCTGTGCTTTACCAACTTGCTCACAACATGGGTAGGTGGGGGGGGAGACCCCCAGGGGAGCTGCTTCAAGCCAAGAGCACACTTACCATAAGCCAGACAGCTTTAAATCCAGAGTGCTAACACACTATTGTGTCTATACCCCAGAAAATAAATATCTACATAAGACACTATGAATGTTCACAGTAAACATTCTTTATAACAGAGGGAATCAATCCACATGACTATTGACAAATGTGCAAATGAACCATGGCGCAACCATACAATGGAATATAATCTGTCAATAAGTAAATGAAGGGTGGTTATATCTTCCTTACTGTGAACAGATCTTGAAACACTGTGTTAGGTGGAAGAAGTTGTTCATAAAGCCTACCAACTGTGTGGTTTCATTCCTATGAAATGTCCCAAAGGGCAAATATAGAGGGAACAGAAGCCAGACTCGTAGCTCAGGAACCGGGGACAAGGAAGAGCAGCGGATGAGGTCGATGGACATGGGTTTAGGGGAGCGTGAGGAAAAGCTGAATTTCTAAGTTGATTACAGGAATATTGCATTGCTACACGAACATACTAAAATACTGGCTTGTGCACTTTGAGCAGATGACATTTCTGATGTGGGAGCTACATCAGCAAAGCATTGTTTAAGCTGCATTTCTCTCCGTGGTTCACCAAATAGATATTTATACAGTAGTTACTCAGAATGAGCTAACTAGTTAATAGAGAAGCATATATAATGCACAGTGGACCTTTGTCCCTGACAAAGGAAAGTTCTGGAAACATTTCCAAATTGGCAAATAAAAGATTACTGCCAGAGATGAGACATTACACAACCGCAGGGGGTGTCGTTCCTTCCGGAATTTGTGTGAATGGTGCCCCTGGAAGCCATCAGAGTAAAACATACATGGTCACAGGGGGAGGTCCTGGCTGCACTCGAGACACCAGTACTTCTCTCAGTCAGCCTCATTATTTCACATCCCTCCCACATGAGATACAGTACATTCTCTCTCTCTCTCTCTCTCTCTCTCTCTCTCTCTCTCTCTCTCCCTCCCTCTCTCTCTCTCTCTCTCTCTCTCTCTCTCTCTCACACACACACACACACACACACGTGCACAGCCCACACACAAATGACTGGATATGTGACAATATTTTGGTATTTAGACAGTGATCCGTCAGCCAAGCTATATAGTTCTTCACTATAAGCTAATGCCAGCACTTACGAGTGTGTCCACCCCACAGCCTCACTCTGTTACTCAGATAATTAAGAAAGAAGTACATTTTGTCATGTGGCTATAAATTGACAATCTTGTCTACTTATAAATAACCTTTCTCTATCTACTTTAAATAACTTTTCTAAATTTTTTAACAGTTGCTTTCAATCTACACTGACCTTTCTGAACTGCCAATTAAATACACAGCTAGAGACAGGGGTCAGCAGTTAACAGCCTGTCTTAGGGTTTCTATTGCTGTGAAGAGATACCATGACCATGGCAATGCTTATACGGGAAAACATTAATTGACATGGCAGCTTACAGTTTCAGAAATCTAGGTCATTTATCATCATGGTGGGGAGCATGGGAGCATGTAGGCAGACATGGTGCTGGAGAAGGTGCTGAGAATTCCTACATCTTGATTCACAGGCAATGGGAAGTGGTCTGAGACACTGAGAGTGGCTTGAGCATGTATAAGACCTGGAAGGCTACCTCCACAGTGACACACTTCCTCCGACAAGGTCACACCTACTCCAACAAAGTCACAGCTCCTAATAGTGCCACTCCCTTTGGGAGCCATTTTCTTTCAAACCACCACATTCCATTCCCTGGACCCCAAAGGCTTGTGACCATATCATAATGCAAGACATGCATTCAGTCCAACTTCAAAAGTTTCTATAATGTATCACAGCCTCAACAATGTTTAAAACAAAGTTCAGTCTCTTCTGAGATTCATATAACCTCTTAACTGTAATCCTATATAAAATCAAAATCAATAGATCACATACTTCCAACATATAATGGCACAGGATATACTTTACCATTCTAAGATAGTGGGGAAATACTGGACCAAAAGAAGACCAAAATCAGCTGGGCAAACTTCAACCTCTGCATCCCCATGTCTGATGTCAAAATGCTCTTTAAATCTCCAATTTCTTTCAGCTTTGTTGACTGACACACACGTTTTTCTCTTGGGCTGGTTCCACTTCCTGTTAGCAGCTCTCCTTGGCAGGGATCCCATGGCTTTGGCATCTCCGGTATCTTGGGGTCTCCAAGGTAATCCAGGCTTCACCTTCACAGCTTCATGCAGCGGCCTCTCTGGGCCTCCACTCAGAGACACTCCTGACACATGTCTGACCTCAGTGGCTTTCCTCAGTCCTGGAGGCAAATGTCATTCTCCCTTTCTTCCATCTTAACGCCAGAACTGTGTGATCAAAGCTGCCATGTTCTGCTGCCTACTAAAGCTGAACCAGGCCTCCTCCCTCAGTTACACCTTTACTAACTTTCCGTTTTCCATGGTTTCTTTCACTGCCCAAGCTTGGCCGTTCTGGAACTTGCTCTGTAGACCAGGCTGGCCTCAAACTCAGAGATCCTCCACCCTCTGCCTCTGGAGTGCTGGGATCAAAGTCATGCCCCACCACACCCAGCTCTATGCTTTTCTTTAATTCCTTTCACAAGCTGGAAGCTGGCCCTGGAGTCACCACTCCCTTGACTCCATTTCTTACTCTGTTCATCTCCTTGAACACAGGACTTAGCTCCACTCTACTTCCTGATGCTCCTTTACTCTTCAAGTTGTACATTTTGTAATTTATCCTGTTCATGTTGCTCTTTTTCATTATAAGTCTTCATTAGAATTACTACTAATAACCACACTACAGAGTCTATACTGGGCTGTTTTGAGATTTCCTCTGTAATGGGATTAATCCAAAACTCTTCACTTTAGCTTCAGACAGACTCTTCAGATGGTGCAAAAATCAGCCACATTCTTCACCAAAATATCACAAGACCAGTTCCTAGGCCACTTACTAGTATTCTTCTCCCCTGAGACCTCTTGATTTAGATCCCCACAGTTTGAATCACACTCAGCACCACTGCCTACATGACCCATTAAACAGCACTTAAAGTGTTCAATTGGTTTCCTAATCCATAGTCTAAGGTCCATATTCCTATAAACAGAAGCATGGTTAGGCCTATCACAGCAATATCCCAGTCCCCAATTTATGTCTTAACTAGGGTTGCTGTTGCTGTGAAGAGACACCATGACCACAGCAACTCTTATAAAGGAAAACATTTAATTGAGGTGGCAGCTAATGGTTTCAGAGGTTTAGTCTGTTATCATCATGGCAGGGAGCATGGCAGCATGCAGGCAGACATGGTGCTGGAGGAGGTGCTGAGAATTCCTATATCTTAACCCACAGACAACAGGAAATGGGCTGAGACACTAAGCATAGCTTAAGCATATAGGAGACCTCAAAGCCTGCCTCCAGTGACACACTTCCTTCAACAAAGCCACAGCCAAAATAGTGCCACTCCCTTTGGGGCTCATTTTCTTTCAAATCACCACAGAGCCCTTGCTGTTCTTAAGAGAACCCATATTCAGTTCCCATCACCCACATTGTAACCCCAGTTACAACTGCCTGTAACTCCAGCTATAAGGGAAGAACGATCTGACATCCTCTTCTGGCCTCCTCTGGCATGTGTACTCATGGACATATACCTGCACACAGATACACTCAAAATTATATAATTTTAATAAACAAGTAAGACACAAATGACTTCGCCTTTGAGATAGGTATAAGTTGGGAAACAAGTATACATGTGTGTGAAAAAATAATCTGTGTTCATGCCCAGACTGACCCACAGAGATGCAAGCTGTTGATATTCATGCAAAGGTAACAGATTCTTCTCCTCCAACTCTTTCTCTCCTTGGCTTTTTTTGCGATAGATTCTCCTTACGTAGCCCTGACTGTACTAAAGCTCGCCCTGTAGACCAGGTTGACAGGGCTGAGATTAAAGAAAGCAACTAGTCTCATCCAGGAACATAATGCAAAAAGAAAGGAAGGAGGGAGGGAGGGGAGGGATGGGGAAGGGAAATTCTATTAATATTTGAATAAGAAATCAAGAGGAAAAAAGAAAATGACCAAACTATAAGCCTGTTAGGATCCAACACAGGACTAACTCCCTAAAGGGTGTATGTGTGTGTGTGTGTGTGTGTGTATGTGTGTGTCTAAGTCAGAGACTTGAATACTAAACGATCACTCTAGCTCTGACCTTTTTGCCCCAGCCCTTATTTATTGTACTTTTATTGCTATTATAACAATTATAACATGTTTCTGATAGAGAAAAATGAAGCATCCCAAGGCTTCAAAGTAATAAATACAAATGGAGTTCTAGATTTTATTATTCTCCTTTTAATTTCCTTTTCAAATGATTTGGGAAAGAACAAAGAGAGGGTGCCTAATACATTGTGTGTATGTGTGTGTGTGTGTGTGTGTGTGTGTGTGTGTGTGTGTATTCGTGCTTGCTACAGAACAGAGCACGGGTCAGGGCCAAGCTATTGTTCTCATAAGTTGCTTCTGCTTCTAGGACTATTGATGAAGGCACTGCCTCACCAAGCTAGACCCATTTCCCAAGCCCTTGGTCCCAGATGTCTCAGATGTTCACCACATGTTTCTTTAACATACAAGTGTCAGAGCCTCAGCATGAAGGTGAGCAATTCCCATTCCCAGAAGCTTGTGGAGAGCAAGCTATGAATGGTTATATAGCCAAACATTTCTTTCTAAAGTAAAATGTTCCAGACAAATAAAGGGTCTGGAGATGGCTCAGGGGTTAAGAGTACCGACTGCTTTTCCAGAGGACCCAGGTTCAATTCCCAGCACCTGCAAGGTGGCTCATAACCAGTTCACAATATTCATAAATAAAAATATTTTAAAAGTTAAAGTAAAATAATTAAAGCAGACAGCTCTCCCCACAGGAACACCAAGTTAAATCTTCTAGTTATATACAGCAGGGAGGATTCAGTTAGAAAGTTTTCCTTCACTTTCCACTTCTCTCTACCAACTTCAACAACAACAAAATTATAAATCGCCCTTTCCTCATGGAGGGAGTTAGGAGTCTAAAGCACCCACAGGCAGCAGGGATGAGTGGGGGGAAGGAGCTGGGGCCACAGGAAAGTTGCTAGGTGTCTTAGGTAAGGTTTGCTTGACAAAACACCATGACTGAAGTGCAAGTTGCGGGGGTGTGTGTGTGTGTGTGTGTGTGTGTGTGTTAATTTGGCTCACACTTCAGCATTGCTGTTCCTCGCTGAAGGAAGTCAGGACAGGAATTCACACAGGGCAGGATCTCAGAGGCAGGAGCTGATGCAGAGGCCATGCAGGGTGCTGCTCATTGGCTGGCTTCCATGGCTTGCTCAGCCTATCTTCTTACAGAACTAGGACCAGCAACCCAGGGATGGCCCCACTCACAATGGGCTGGCCCCTCCCCCATTGATGATTAAATGAGAAAATGCCTTACAGCTGGATCTCAGGGAGGCATTTCCTTAGCGGAGGCTCCTTCCTCTCTGATGACTCCAGCTTGGGTCAAGTTGACACACAAAATTACCAGTCCACCAGATATGGCTGGTCCCCATTCAACATCCCCACTCCCAAATCCCAGTACACAGGACAGAAAACAGGATGCATGCATGCATTGTGACCTGAGAAGGGAACACAGTCTGCTATGTGGCTGTCGATTCCACATGGGACTCTACCTCTTAACACACTTCAGGTAGTTATATTCTGCTGTGTGGCTTGGAGAGCGCTTTTCAAAGGACAGGCCTGGCTGGGCACAGAGGATTGGACTTCACAAGAAAGCAGAGAGAGCAAGCAGACAATGCATAGAGGGAGGAAAGAATGGCCAGGCCTGAGCTCAGGGCTCAGACTGTAATCACAGTCCTCTTGGGTTTTGCTAACAGATGCTGGCTCTTCAGTCAGCTGGTCCCAGCCACAGCTTTAGAGTGAAATTCTTGGATTTGAAAGGCGGGAAGTCAAGAGCTGTTTTGCGGGGCTCTGAGAGCTGGGCTGGGCCCTCTAAGACACCCTTCCTTTGCCCTTTGTTCTGCATTGTGTTTTCAACCTCCTTGTTTAGAATGAGCTTGGCTGGTCCCATAATATGAAAGAAAATACTGCCGAAGCTTATGGATGTAAAGGGAAGCAGCCTGCAAACGCCATCTATCTGGCTTGAGCTCTGGTTTGTGTTTTGAGGCAGGGTCTTGTTATATGGGCTGACTTCAAACTCACAATCCTCCTGCTTCTGCCTCCTGAGTGCTAAGATTACACGTGTCTACCACCAAACCTAGCTGATCATATGTTCTTTACCACATATCATATTATATTGTATTATATTAATTATATTACATTATATGTGGTTCTCTTACCACATACATTTATATTTCACTTGCTTCTGAGAACAATTATAGATAACTGCAAAAAAATATACATATTCATTTACTTATTTATGGATATAAGTACAAACCAATAATTTTATATATTTGATCAAGTAGAAAGGAAAAGCAGGACAGTCATTAAAAGTTCTCAAGTAAACATACTTATACACCTGAGCATTAAAGGTCTTGAGACAGATACGTTAGCCCACATCTGCAATCCCAGCACTCAAGAGGCTGTGATAAAAGAATTGAAGCCAATTGGGCTACAGAATGAAAACCTGACTGAAAAAGAAAAATTACTCTGAACATGTAGATGTTCCAAGCAGAATCAGAAAGTGTTTTGTGCTCTTTGTGGTCTTGAATAGCCAAAATGCTCTCACTGCCCCTGGAGGAGTGGAGGGCTGACCTTTAGGCTCTGCCCTTATGGAAACCCTATCCCACCTAGTTTAGGAACTGTTTGTTCCCAGACTCTCTGTTTTACTTCAGCCCTTAGAACTAGTGTGAATATATTTCATGGACATTCTCTTAATATCTTTAACCCTTCCCAATCTCACAGGACCTCCAAACTCACAGACACTGCAGTCAAGCCTATTCCAGCCCCGCCCTCCAGTTCCACATGTCACAAAAACCCGAGGGCACATTCCCAGAGGTATTATCCTAATGCACAAGGTTATAAATGAAGGATTAAGAGATGAAGGAACGGGCTATAGATCCTAATTCTTAATCTTCTGCTATGTCCGCCTTAAGAAAAAGGGAAGGCATTTCAGCCAACAAAAATGAATAAAATTACATACAGAAAATATTTAAGAAAAGAGAAAGATTAAATAAGCTTGCTTGGAGACAGTAAATGAAACTGACAACCAAGCATGTCTCAGGCATTCTTTGTAGCTCTTCTTTAACCAAGACACAAAAAAGTAGAAGCCCTTCCCCCCATCCAGAGGTAAATTAGATTTTGTTCCCACTAAGCTAGTTTACAATAAGAGTAGTAACCTGATGCTCACAGGCCGAGAGTCTCTCAATAATGGACAGATCAGCATTTAAAACACTGTAGAAAACGTATTTTGGGGCAGAGTTTGGAGGAAGTCACAGGACTGGGAAAAACAGCCCTGGAGTCTAGGAAAGAGTAAGAGGCCATCTTTCCTGTGTACTCAGCACATGAGCTGCTTGGACCTAATTAGGTCACAGGGCTTTTCGGTGGTTTTCAACCCTAAGATGTTGCTGCCTCTGGGTTCAAACCCTGCTGTCCACGCCAAACTTTCAGTTCCCCCGCCACCGTAGCATCCAGCCCAATTCTTACAGGTGTTCTGTTGGCACAACTGCCCTCAAACTGTGCTGTATGCCCACGAGATCCATCAAGTTTACATAAGATAAAATGGAGGAGCAATTGGTGTGCTCATCCCCAGGGAAATATTTCTCTCACTCAGTCAGCATCCCTCAGTAGCCTGCAACTCTTTGTGTAGAGCCAAGACCTCATGAGCTTTTTTTATCTACATATTTAGGATCTCTCTCTCTCTCTCTCTCTCTCTCTCACACACACACACACACCCCTCTATGTAAGGGCAAAGGGGAAATAAAGAAGCACTATTTGACAGAGAGTAGTGGGCAGGGTGTGTGCATAGGAGGAGGTGAAGGGGAGAAAAAGGAGAGGAAAATAATGCCATTATATAATAATCTCAAAAACAAAACAATTAATAAGATAAAATGCTAATATGGGGAGGATTATGTCAGGGATTTCTAGAATGAAAAAAGAAAAACCTTAGATAGTATTGTTTTGTGCTGACTAAGGAACACGGGCTTCACAGCATACTGTAGAAAATAGCAGAAGACTGGGGTAATGGCTGGTGAAGTGTTTGCACAAGGGTCCAAGTTCAATCCCCAGAACTATATTAACAAAACAAAACAGTGAGGCTGAGACCAGCAATCCCTGATGCCTGGTGGCCAGCCAGACTAGCCTAGTTGGTGAGTTCCAGACCAGTGAAAGACCCAGTCAAAAACCATGAGGCTGAGGAGTGGCTTAGGTGGTAGAGGGCTTGCCTGGATCAAAGCCTGCTTATGATCCCTGGTACCTCACAAACCAAGCATAGTGGAACATGCTTGTAATCCCAGCTCTTAGAAAGTAGAGCAGATGGGCTGGAGAGTGGCTCAGAGGTTAAGAGCACTGGCTGTTCTTCCAGAGGACCTGAGTTCAAATCCCAGCAACCACATGGTGGCTCACAACTATCTATAATGACATCTGGTATCCTGTTCTGTACACTGTATACAAAATAAATAAATAAATAAATAAATAAATAAAAGAAAGTAGAGCAGAGAGTTAGAAGTTCAAGGCCATCCTCAGCAATATAGCTAGCTGGAGATCAACCTAGACTACTTAACAGCAGTGTCTGATGAGAAATGACAGAGAGAGGAGGTTGACTTCTGGCCTTTACATGCACACTCACATGCACACACACGCACACACACACACACACACACACACAAACACATACACTCCTCAAACATGTGCACAGACATATAAAAGAAAACACCAAGAGAATTCATGACTGAATGTTTACTTTCCTGTAACTTTTCCTAACCATAGGATGCTAGGCTGGTAACCATGGTAACTACAGTTGATGCATTGCTCTGGGCTTGTCACTCGGGTCAATTGATCTGCCCATTGCTTCCTGTTCTATTTCAGCTCACAGTTTGCCAATCCCAAAGCCAGCCTTTGCATCTTGGCCTTTTATGTGTCAATATGCATATTTTAAAAGAACAATACAGAGCATCCACACTTAAGGTTTTACTTTATGTTTGTTAGAGCTCTCAAGTGCCAGCTAGACTCGCTTCTTTCTTCCTTCCTTCTTTCTTCTCCCTCACTCTCTTCTTTTCTTTCCTTTCTGTTTCTTTTCTCCTCCTCCCTCCTCTGGCTTTTGTTTGTGTTTTGAGACATGGCTTCTCTACATAGCTCCGACTGTCCTGGAACTCACTTTGTAGACCAGGCTGGCTTTGAACTCACAAAGATCCACCTGCCTCTGCCTCCTGAATGCTGGGATTAAAGGTTTGCACCACCATGTCCAGCTGGACTCATTTCTTTAAAAATGTATAGATAGTCAATTATTATATCAAAGTAGAAGTTGACCATGGTAAAATAATAACAATAATAAAATGTCAAGACTCTCTTGTCTCTGAGACTCTCTGCTCCTGAAGTCCCAGGTCTTCTGTGTGTACTCACATAAATCAATGGCAGCTTCCTTCATCTGTTTTATGTTGTTAAAAAAAGAAAAAAACAGTATAGTGGTGGCTCTGCCTCCAGGCCTACACACAGCAACAGCTCAGCAACAGCCCCATGCTATGCTATGCAGCCGGCGGGTCAGCTTCAACTGGGTGCCATCCTGGGACTTTAGCCCAGGACTAGGATACAGCAACAGCTCTGTGCCATGTGGCTGACAGGGGCTGGACTCAGCTAGGAGCAATGAACATGGGATGACAACACAGAGGGCGGGAGGGGGGAGGGGAGGGGGAGGAGAAGGGAAGGGGGAGAGGAAGAGGGAGAGGAAGAACTGAAGAGGCGAGGGTAGTGAGGAATGGACTGACACAGGTGCCTTACTGCCACCCAGGGCCGATGTCTGGGTCTGGGCTATGACCAAGGAATATGATTTGGTCCATGACCCTGATGAAGGCAGACAGGATAGGGCTGCACAGAGCTGGCCCCGCCCCTCATCAGCTGAAGCCCTCAGGAGAGAGGACCATTCTCCCTGGGCAGCACCTTAGAGCTGACTGGCCCTGTGGGTGTAAGAATGGGAGAGCAGGTTGAGCCCTTCTCGGGAGCCGTGTGGTAGCGTGGGTGAAGGAAAGATGCCCTCCTCCCCTCAGTCCTGGACTCCTGCAGCAGGTGGAAGACCAACCCTCCCCAGCTGCAGTCCTCTGGAGAACAGTTCCTGCACATCTCCGGGGAAGCACAGTAGAGTTGATTCTATAGACAGGAAGAGGGTAAGCCAGCACTGAAGGCCTGTGAAGGGCATAGCTGGTCCATCTCCCTTGTCTGCCATGCGGTGGGGGGACTAGGGAAAGATGCTCCCCCTTGCCTCTACTCTCTCCAGCTGTCGAGAGAGCTGACCCCTTTACCAGCTGGAACACTTGGGAAAATGGGCCCTGCACTTCATCTTGGCAACCCAGCTGACCCTGAACACAGGGGCACAGGTGAACCAACTCTGAGAATGTGAGCATCGGAGATCTAGCTTCTCCTGTTCTCTGCCAAACCGCATGGGCAGAGGAGAGATACCGTCCCTCCTCAAATGTCTCAGGCAAGTCAGAGAGCTGACTCTGAGGTCATAAGAGTGAGAACGCTGCTCCTGCCCCCTCACAACTACCACACTCTGGAGAGCAGGCTCTGTACCTCCCCTGGGCAGCAAAAAGAGCCAGCCCTGTTGGAAGAGGTGTGGGTAAGCCAGCCTTGAAATTGTGAGCACGGGAGAACTGTCCCCACTACTTGTCTGCCATGTGGGGGGTGAGGGTAAGGGAAAGATGCCCTCCCCTCTCACCTCTGCAACCTGTGGTGGGCAAGGGAGCTGACCCTCCCCCTCACCAGCTACAGCACTCCTGCACCTTGCCCAGGAGAGCTGCCCTCCATGTCCCCATTAGATGCAGCACTCAGGAGGGCAGACCTGGCACCTTGCCTGGGCAGCACAATAGAGCTGACCCTTGGTGGCAGTGTGGGTGAGCCAGCCCAATGTTGTAAGCATGGGAGAGCTGTGGCAGCATTGGTAGCAGAGAAATAGCCCCCTCTCCCACCGTGGAGAGGGAGAGTTGGCCGTGGGGTCATAAGAACAGGAGAGCTGTATATGCCCCTCAGCAGTTGTAGCACTCAGGAGACTGGCCCCAACACCTCCCCCTGGGCAACAGTAGAGCTGGCCCTGAAGGTGTAGGTGTGGGAGAATTGACCCTGACATGTGAAAGCAGGAGAACTGACCCCGCCACCCTTTGCTCATTATTACAAGGAGTGAACTAGCCAGGGCAATGCTGGGGAGCTCACCCTGGTGGTGAAGACAGAGGAGACCTGGAAGGCAGACCAGCCCTCCAACTTCCCAGGTTCATAACCAGGGTTGTGTGTTTGGCCCACCCCAACATCTGTCCCGTCTGTGATCTGCTGGACATGGGTGGGGCAGGAGGTGGGGAGGGTGTTATACTGTGGACTCAGGGCTGAAGGATCTCCATGACACAGGGTAGTAACAACAGCATGTCCAGGAAGAGCCCCAGTGTGGGCCCAGAGTCAGTGGGGTAGCAGAGACCAGGCGCCTTGAACCAAACCATTATTTTTTTTTAATGAACGCCTGCATGTAAAAATGTAGCAGATAAAGGGGTTCACTGCGTGACCCACTGTCACGCTGCAGCTTCCGGGATGAGATTTTCCATTTCTTCCCTCTCCACTTTTCTCTCTTAAATTTTATTTTGTTTTATCCTTAGAGGGGGATTGGGAAGCATGACACAAAGAATAAATAAATTAAAAGATTTAAAAAGTAATAAATATGTTAAATATTTTTAAAGAAGTGTCACAAACTGGATAATTTACAAAGAAAAAAATTATATACACACAGAAGAAGGGAGGGAGGGAGGGAGGAGGAGGAAGAGAGAAAGAGAGAGAGAGAGAGAGAGAGAGAGAGAGAGAGAGAGAGAGAGAGTTTTACTATATAGCTCTGGCTGGCCTAGTCCTGGAAATAAAGACATGTGCCTCCTGCCTCTGCACCCAGCAGAAATTTGTTTCATACAGCACTGGAGTATAAGGCGAAATGGCCCACATGTGTGATGGCAAAGGGGCCAGAGTGCAAGAGGAGGGTAAACTAGCTCATAACAATCCTACGTGATCCATAACTCATACACCCCCATGGTAAGGGCAGCCCCCGACCTGATCACCAATATCAGGCATCACCTCTCAACAGTGTTCGCTGGGGGTTAAGTAAATAAAAATAAATCTTAAAAATACATGATACACAAACCAGGAACTTGCTATTCTATTTTGGATCCAGATTATTTTTCAAAAACTATCTTTTAACCACGTGTGTCTGTCTGTGAGGCCAGTGATGTTGGATCCCCCAGGAGAGAGTTACAGGCGTCTGTAAGCTGCTTGATGTGGATGCTCTGAGCCAAACTCAGGTCCTCTACAAGCGCAGTCCATACTCTTAGTGCTGAACTATCTCTCTTAAGGAGGCAGACACAAGAACTCACCGTTAGCATTAATATGTTTCCGTGCTACATTACTGGCAGCCATCACCTGATTCACAGGACATTTGTCTCTTTCAGGATACACAAAATGAGTGTATTAGGTGAGTTAAATTCTGCCCCAAATGTGACATGCTTAATTGCTGCACATAATGGTTCACACCTGTAATGCCCATTCAGGAAGCTGAGGCAGGAAGAACATCATGACTTTGAGGCCAGCCTAGGCTACATGGTGATAGTGAATTCCATCCAGGCTAGCCTGCACTACAGAGTGAGAATGAGACCCTACCCCTGCCATACACAATGATGTCTTTGTGTTTGTTTCTGCATACCTGACCTGACTAGTCCTCAGGTTCAAACCCTGGCAGAGGTAGTTCTGGGTTACAGAGGTTGGGAACCGGTAGTTCTAGTGGGGCCATCATGAAGACTCTAATTGTACTTGACACAGACTCTATTTCCTCTAGCAATGTGTAGAAACGTCATCTCTTTGCAGAACATTTTCCCAATCCCCAACTTTGCTGAACCTTGTTCCAAATGACTCCCAGCCCTTTGGATATCACTGCACCTTGTGGCTAACAGCAAGCATCCCAGGGGGCTGGATCTTGTCCTCTAAGCTGGTCATTGGATTTGGCTCTAGACTAGTTCACTACCTTATGTCCACTATGTGAGCTCAACATTGTCTGCGTTCCCCTTTGTCCTATATCTTAGGATAAGTCAGCCCAAAGCAAACCCGGATTCTCCACTCCCATTTCCAAGATCGGTGGTAGAAAGCTGTATGAAGCCCTGAGAAGTCAAACTTACATCCAGTCATTTTTCACACCTCTGGTGCTGACATGAGCAAACCCAGGCAACCAAGGGGTCAGCACATCTCACAGCCAATCAAGTTCTGACCAGTTTTAAGAAAGTCAGGGCAATTCCTCCATTTTGCGTCTCTCCATTTCTCCTCACAGAGTCCCCGGAACATCCCCAGTGGCAGTTCCAATGACTTCTCAAAGCCCCTCAGAGCTGGTTGAAGTTAACTGCTGAAGCCCTGGCCTGTGCAAGGATCTGTCCCATTCTTAATATTCTAAAAATCTTCTCTTCCATAAAGTCACATACACCTGGTATCCCAGAGAGACCGTGTGATCTCCAGCAGCTTAGAGAACTTTTCTCAGCTCTGGTTTGGTCACTGATAAAACTGGGATGATGCTGGCTGTGGTGTCACATATGCTGACATTCACAGTGGAGGCAGGAGGATCATGGTTAGAGCTATCTAGGGAGATTCTAGTTTTTAAAAAGTGAGATGAGATGCTTACCTTTCTGGGCTCAGGCAGCGGAGGGCCAGGGCTAAAGATAATACATAAAAAGCATGGGTGTCTCTAGCATTAGCTTTCTGCTCACTCTCTGGCAGGCAGGGATGCTTGCTTGTCTTTCCTCATTATCTCTTGCTATTACTAAGTTGCAAAATTAAACAGATTTTTAAATTTTTTTATTTTTGCCTTTAGGATTTGATCATTAGTTGATTTTAGTTTGAGTGTTTTTCATGAAATTCCTATTGATTTGGGGCTTAGGTTTTGCTACCATTACAAGATGAATGTTTTACATTCTTTCATAATTAAACACAGGATTATTATTGAATGAGAAGCAAACACATCTAGGAAACAGCGGGGTCCCGACTTCTACACTACTTAAGAAGGATTAAAAGTGGCCATGACTTGATGCCTGAGGATTATAGACACTTACTTATGGTTCCTGTCACATAAAACTGTCATCCACATCTCTATCTCATTAAAGTAATAAACTGTAGCATCCTGAAAATTCACAGAGCAGGCTAGAACACAAAAATGGAAGAAAGATTGGGAGCAGGTGCTATGAGAGAAAAGAAAAAAAAAATTGTCTTCAGATGTCCTGATTAGACTGTGATAATGCCTACTGCGGAACTGTCCATCACTCCTGGCTTCGGTCAGAGGATCGTCTGACCTCAGCATCCAGGCAACAAAGGGCAAACTGTGCGGAGTTCAGCTTCAGCTGATCTTTGAAGGGAGAAAGGCAGTCTGTGGAGAGCATCACACAAACCCCCAATTTTTCATTTTTGACACATTAACACTTTATGAGAAAGCAAGAAGCAAAGAGTAGGGCCTCGCTAGCCAAAATGAGCCCATGTGTGCACATCTTCCTCGGGGTTCGAGCTGCTGTTGTTCTCTACCTCAACGATTTAACCTCTGCTCTGGATCCACTTTAAAATGGTATATTCAGTGGCCTGGGCGTGTGAGGGGTGTGGGGGTGGGGGAGGATAGCTCACTGGCAAAGAGCCTGCTTAGCACGATCAAAGCCCGGGGCTCAACCCCCAGCACTACCAAAGCCCCCAAATAAAAATAAAATGAACTGACGACTTACTAGTTAGAAATTACATTAAAAGTGCCTACATGCCCACCAAGGACACAGACATTTTCTAGGGGAAAAATTTCAGTTCTATTCCAATCTTTTGCATGTGGTATGAGTAATTTGTCTTTTAGAAAATGTTCCTGGCTATGGGCAGTACTCTAGATACTGCTCAGCTCACCGCCTTCTTGCCAGGGACTAAGAAAAGCCTGAAGGAAAGCAGGGAAGAAAGAATGGAGGAAAGTGAAGAGTTACAGAAAAGTAAAATCATGTTCCCCAAAGCTCCGAAGCATTGTGTTTGCCAGCAACCAACCCCCAAGGTTCTTCAGGCTCACTCTGTCTTCTTCTTTTCTTTATTGATGTTTTAGCAGTTGCCTCTTTAGGTCCTTTAGGAACGGATGTCAAAGATCTAGATGTGCCAAAGACACATCAGGAGAAACGGCTATGAAGCTCCAAGGAGTGAGAGAGAGGTCGGGGTGTGGGGTTGTGACCACAATGCCGATCTGACACTTGAGACAAAGCAAAAGAGAAAAGGGGGACAGGGAAGGCCCTGGCCTGAAGGGTTCATCTGACAAAGTCTTGGCTGTTATGATGGGGGATGCCTGAGCAAAACCCATCTGTAATGACAGGCCACGGGCTAGACAGCATGGTTTCTATAGCCCACTGCCCTCAGCCAGCTGCCCCCTGGAGTGAGCCCAGCTTGAAAGGGTGGGCTGCAGCAGACACACAAGATCGTAAGCTGGAGGCTGTCTGCCCACTATGTTTCTCTCAATAGTGTCTCTAGGGGCGAGATCTAAATGACACCCCCTTTTAAGTCCCCATTGGAGTGAATCGTGTATCCACACAGACATAGGTACCCACACAGACAGACATACAAAGTATCCCTCCCTGTAAGCAAGTGAGGTGGATCAACTGTGTTATAAGAGTCCAGTAAAGTCTTCACCTTTTCAAGGAGGGAAATCAAAAGATTTTATAGATCTTGATGGATTCTAGTTAGTGGTTTTGAATGGATACTAATTCCTGGACCCGAAACACCACAGGAGACACCTTGAAAGAGAGAAGGTCTAGTGGTTGGGTAATGAATTCTGGACTCACATCTTCCTTACAGAACCCACTCTGAGTTTCAGTTAGCTCCCCGATTCTTTAATATACTCCCAAAGTAACCATGCAGAAACTGGTGTAACTGCCACAGAGCAGTGTGAAGAAAGAGCTAACACTATAGGAAGGTCACACAGAAGCCCTCAGGTGGGTCCCCAAGAATATCGTCACCAGTGAAGACTAAAGATGCAGGTGTGCTGGCTCCTAATATTCTCACTGAACTTGTATGGCCTTTGCGACAGGTGTATTTATCATGGGCAATGTACATGGATTAGCACAAACTCAACCAGCCAATGCCAATTGCATCTGGTGTTACAATGAAGCAAGTTGAATAAATCTCACAGCAGGCATCTCATTCACAGTGGATCTCAGGCTACATTTCCCTGCAAACCAATCTCAAGACATATATAGTCTACCTTCCTTTACCTGCCTCAGGTCTGTATCCAGTCTCTTGCTTTATATCATCCCAGTCCACAGAGATCTGGATCATCTCTTGTTAAACTGTGCCCAAGCAAGACATGGATGGTTATTCCTCATATTCAGTTCCTGTGATGTAGGGCCAGGGATGTACTTCAGTTGGTATGGTGAGTACATACAAGGCCCTGTACTGGATCCCTGGCACCACATAAACCAGGCATGGTGTCCACACACCCATAATTCCAGTACTCAGGTGGTAGAAACAGGAGGATTAGAAATTCATGCCAAGTTTGAGGGCAACCTGAAATATGAGTTGTTTCAAAAATAGATAAATAATAAACTTTTCAGACTAAGGCAAAAATAATCTATGATTTTTTTTCCCCATGAACATTGAGTTTCTCCATAAAAGTTAGGCATATTTTGTATGATTGTATAATGTACCTCATGAGTCATTTAAACAAATCTTTAAAAATATATGTTTAATTTTATTTCTTATATATGAGTCTTTGCCTGAATGTATGTATGTGCACCTGGTATGTGCCAGAAGAAGGTGTCAGACTATCTGGAACTGGAGTTATGGACAGTTATAAGCCACTATGTGGGTGCTGGGAATCAAACCCAAGTCCTCTAGAATAGCAGCCAGTACTGTTAACCATGGACTCAGCTCTCCAGCCCCTAGATCTTATTGCTAGATATACAATTGCCTTAGATGACTTCATGACTATCTGGCTGATTTCTCATTTCCTATAAATTTAAGAGCATTTAAAACACCCTTGCGGGCTGTAAAGTTCCAACTGTCATGATCTCAGAATAGGAGTGAGCACACACACACAGAGAGAGAGAGAGAGAGAGAGAGAGAGAGAGAGAGAGAGAGAGAGAGAGAGAGCGTTCCTGAAAACCAGGCGTGGGGAAGGGGAAGTGGAATCCAAAGGAAAGTCACTTTGCTGATCCTTGGCTGGCACTGCTGGTCCCCAGGGCTTGGGAGAATTTGCTGTTGTTTAAGATGCTCGGTCTTAGAAGAGTAGGAAACTAACACACAGCCTATGACGTCAAAAGATAACGTGGCCTCCGAAGCTTTCAGTTGCCAGGAGCAGGAAGATCACAAAACAAGAATGGAGTGCCTTTGCCTTTGTGCCTATTTCATTGTGTTTGTGTGTCTGTCAGGCTGGAGTCCTGTCCTCCCTGTCATCCTTCCCCTAGTGATGACTCTCTGGGGTTTGTCACCCACGTGGCTCTTTCCATCCGTCCTCAGCCCCTTCTATTAACCAGGCAGTCAATCCTATGGTGCTCCCGGGGTTTGCTTTACCTCCGTGGACCTCTCTAAAGTTCACAGTGACTTAAGCTGAAGGAATTACCGCTTTGCTTGCTCTTGAGATAAGGTGTTATGAACTCCTCATTCTTCGCCTGCGCCTCCCAGGCTTCGGGGGTGCTCACTGCTTGCTACCCCACCTTTGCAGCATGGGACAGAAGGTCAAGAGGTTACATAGCTTGTCCCAACTGCACTGTTAGCAAGGGACAGACATCAGATTTTAGTCAATTGTGTGTGATTCCAGATTTTACAAAAAAGAAAAGGTAGCTGTGAGTGTCTACCATAGTCTGTTTATGCTGCTACAATGAAATACCCAAGACTGGGTGACTTACAAACAACAGACTCTGGAGGCTGAGAAATCCAAGAAGATGTTGGCAGGTTTGATGGTGAAGGTCAGTCCTCACTGATCACAACTTCTAAGAGTCTTCTTATGGCTGAAAAGCACCGAGGCCTGGCTAGTCCCCTTGAGCCCCCCTCCCCCTTTCTTTAAAAAAAAAAAATGAAAACAACTTATTTGCCTTGGTGTTTGCCTGGAACTGGGAACTGGAATTACAGACAGTTGTGATCTGCAATGTGGGTGCTGGGAATTGAACCCTGGTCCTCTAGAAGAATAGTCAGTGCTCTTAACCACTGAGCCATCTCTCCAGCATCCCCTTGGGCACTTTTAACAAGTCCCATTTGTGAAGGTGGTATCCTTAGCATCCCCTATATTCTCCTCTTAGTATTTCACAGGTGTCTTAGGTTCCAACATATAAAGAAGTGCTGTGGGCTATTTTGGTCCCATGCTAACACTCCCAAGACTGACAGTAAAGTTTACCTACTAGCTGACTAGAATTAGCCATCGGGGTTTTGGAGGACCCAGAACACACAGAGAGACATGGGAAGTAGTAAAAAGGGACTTAGAAAGAGATGTGGTCCTTTTTGGATTGAGGAAGGAGAGTGAGAGAAAGTCACTGGTTGCTTCTCTGATCAGGTTTTAACCCATATCTGATTCAAGTATTTATTAATAATAAAATAATTTAGATGATTGTTACATTTGGCATCCAACACATGGCATTACCACATAGACGGAGAAGTCGTGCAGCCAGCACTGCCGCAGCCCCAGCCTAGATGGCACTCCTAAATGAGACTCCCCAGAAAGTGGTCTCAGTAACTTCCCAGAGCTGGTGCAGTAAATGTGGATCCCACCAGTATTCACCAGCATGATGCTAGGCTCTCCAGGAATGAAGGGGTGGAGCCAACCACCAGAGTTATGGGGCAAAGGGCCTAGCTGCCACCTAGCAGTTTAAAATTTGTCTCACAGGGTCAGAAAAAGTTGCAAGTACTTAGTAAATCCAGATCCAGACACAGAAAAACTCTAAAATAAAGTACAATATGATTAAAAATGTGCTTAAGTGCTGAAGAAAGAAAAGATAATGGGTATAGTCATAGAAAAAATAGTTTGAAAATAATAAAGTCATGAAAAAAAGTAAAGTAATATTTTTTAAAAGTCATGTAAAAATGGGAAATACACAGGGTATCTGAATCCTGTATAGTGTTTTGTTGACTTTGAATTTTTTAGATGCTAATGAATAAAAAAATAGCTGCTAAGAGACATTGAATCATGGAAAGAGTTTAATTACACCAACTTATATATTTTAAGAATTTCTTAACTTCAGAATGTAAGTCAGAAAATATGTTGTACTGTGGAAGAGGTTGTGCTTTTGTTTCCACAGGGGAAAAAAGCTATAGATTCCTTCAAAATTAATAAAGATCATATTTGATTGGGAGGAGACCTGAGAATTTTGGCTGCAGACATGAAAGAAAAGGCTAGGAAAGGCTATAAAATACAGGGCAGGTGATGTGTATGCTGATCCTTCTACATAGAAACAACTCTGAAGCTAGATAAGAAATGATAAATTTTGTTGGATTCAGAGTCCTCATGACTTATTGTTACATGTCATCTTTTCATATGGATGAAGAGATTTATATTGCAGTTTGGTTGTTCAGACCAAATAGACTTATTTATGAAGTTAACAGGTGCCTTTTACCTACTCAAACATAAAACCAAAAAAAATCATCATTAGCTGACTTGTGCACACCACACATTCCATACTGTGTTAATGTAGATATGTCATCTTTAAAAGTTGGTACGTTTTTAGAATGAATAGACACCAATAAAGACAAGTAGCCCAGGTGATCCAGCCTCTCAGAACTTTCTGTTACAATTTTCTCAAAATTCTGCGTTCAAAACAACTTCAAAGCTGCTAGCTGAGATGGTCCAGCTCTGCTCAGTCCTTTAGGGATGGAGGAAGGAAAGCGAGGAAATCACTGGTTACTTCTCTAATCATTTAGGTTTTAATCTCGTATCTGACTCTCGAGTTTTTATTAATAATAAAATAATTTAGACAATTATTACAAGGCGGAGTGCATTAGTTACATTGCCATGACAAAACACGCAACAAAAGTGGCTGAAGAAAAAGAGGGTTTGTTCTGATTCATGGTTAGAGAGCATGGTGCGTCGTGGTGGGAAAGAACAGTGACTGATACTGGGGTGGCTGGTCATGTTGTGTCTGCAGCCAGGAAGACAGGGAAGAAGAACACTAATTCTCATTCTTTCCTACTTTGTTGTTATATTTTTATTTATTCTGGGACTGCAGTCTTTGGGATGGTGTCACCCACATTCATAGAGTTCTAACTCTGTAGTTAAACTTTTCTGGAAATGCCCTCCTAGACACACCCACAAGTATGCATGTCGTCTGGGTGATTTCTTAAAAATATTTTTCTAATTTTTAAATTTATTCTTTTATTATGGGGGAGGGATACATGTAAATGCAGTGCCTGAGGAACTCAGAGTCATGGAATCCTCTGAAGCTGGAATTACAGGCACCTGTGAGCCACCCAATGTGATTCTAAATCAAGTCAAGATGTCAGTCTAGCCAACTATCACTTTGCAAGAGAGACACATGATTCAAAGTGAATTCTCCATTCACAGATGTAGTACTTTTAATGAACAGCAGTGTAACTGGAGGCAGAGCTTTCTGTCCTGAACATCTGATTATACCCGGCAGTCGCTTCCCAAATTACCACTCAGAGGCTTATATTAATTGTAAATGCTTGGTGATGGCTCAGACTTATTACTAACTAGCTCTTACATTTAAATTAACCAATATTTCTTATCTGTGCTTTACCACATGGTTCATGACTTGTTACCTAATTTTATGCATGCCTTGCTTCCTCAGTGGCTGGCTGGCTGGGATCTGCCCTGGCTCTACCCTTTTTTATCTTCACCTTATCCTGCCTCGCCATTGGCCAGAACTGCTTTACTATAACCAATGAGAGCAACACATGCTCACAGCTTATAGAAGGATTATCCCAGTAGGAAGTACTTTATCTTATAGTTCAGTTAAAGTCACTTTAAAGTTAATGTACTTCTCAAGCCCTCTTCCTTGTGCAACTTATATATTTTTTAAAAAAAATCCCTTTGGGTGATAGTTGAAGTCCATACACACATCATCAGAAGTGGCTACACACTCAGAACTTCTAAATTTGAATTCTGTTTGAATGTTGATGAACAGGACGTGTGACTTGACAATGCAACATGCTTTTCCATGTGCGATAACCCTGGCAGACCCTCCCTCAGTGCTTGTCAATGAGAAGTCGAGGTACGTGATGCACATTTCACAGATGAGAAAATCAAGTCTAGGAGAGATTGGCAGGCAGCAGGATTGTGTGTGTGTGTGTGTGTGTGTGTGTGTTGAGGGTTGTTGTAGAATATTAGTTTAAAATGTGTTACATTTATTTATGCTATAGAAGGTTTAATGATGCAAAGATTGCATTCTCTTATGTTGAATTTGTTTATCTCTGTAGAACTTTTTACTTTGCTTGTCTAAAACACCTGATTGGTCTAATGAAGAAGTGAACAGTCACTAGTTAGGCAGAAGAAGGGATGGGGGAGGTACCAGGTAGAGAGAATAGAGAGAGAAGAGTTGGAAGGTCTGATAACCTGTCTGAAACCAGGGAGAAAAGGAGAAGGAGAGGAGGATCCCAGGGCCAGCCATGGAGTAAGAAGAAAGGGTTAGAGATAAAAAGCCCAGAGGCACAGTGTAGAAGAGAAATGACTTAATTAAGTTAAGAATAGACGGCTAGAACTAAGCCAAGCTAAGGCCGGGCATTCAGAAGAATAGGTTTCCATGTATTTATTTGGGAGTTGGGTGCAGGCCCCTAAAGAGTATTAAAACAAAGAAAAAGACAAAAAGAGAACCAAGTGCAACACTCTCTCAGCTAATGCACTTCTGCTGCTTGGCAGGGAAGGGACAAGCACATGACAGTAGTAATATAAACCCAGCAAAACTTAGGATGCTGGAGCCTGTGAAGAAGCTAGAACCTGAAGACTCCAGTCCTTAGCCTTGGCTGCATCATGACTCAGCATCTGTGAAGGGATGCAGGATGCAGAGCGCTGCCTGTGTGACATTTTCCTCCATTATTTTTTTTTGGGGGGGTCCTCCATGTATGGCGCCAACTGGATCCTATTTAGTGAATGAGGCCTGATAGAAGGCTGAATAAAAAGCTCCCCACTCCCCACCGAAGGGCTGTCACAGCGCCTCAACCTAGGCTCCAGGGGAACTTTGGCAAGCAGAAGAATCCTTTGTCTTCAGAGTGTGACAAGAGGGGGAAAAATTCCAAGTATTCAGCTGTGTAGCATCACTCAAGCATGCCTTAATGGGAAAGGTCTAATGAGGAATGTAGTCTTTGAAAACTCTAGCGTTACAAACCCCCCAATGCATTCTCACTGTACAACGCTACATGCTTATAATTAATAGGATTCAACAACAAGCCGGAGATTATGTTACCATTTTACCCAGTTTGCCAGTCACATATGCTGCTTTTCTTTACTGGTTATGTTCACAGAGACATTGGTCTGTAACTACAATTAAACTTGTAAGGGAAAACATCCCTATTCTTCTGGGCTTCTATAGAGGTTACAGAAATAAGAATAAAAAGGCAATTTTACCAAATGAGTAGGGCCATGCAGGGCCCTCTCTACCCCCACCTACTTTCCTGCCGTTGACCTCTGAATAGATTCCTGTTCAGGAGCTTAGTTTAGTTCTCACAGGAACTGGGCTAACCCTGGGTTTTTCCAAACATGGGGGCATGGATTTTCAACAGGTACCGTTCCTGTATCCCTCTCCCTATGGTTTCTTCCCCAATTACTTCAACAACATTCACCTCCCACACTATGTCTCATGGCTGGCAAAGATGCTCCCAGCTTTAAAAGGGCAATCAGGGTGTGGGGGACTACAGAAATGCAAGCCTGCGGTCCGGGGTCCAGACTCTTCTAAGGCCAGATACGGTTGCACAAATCTGTAATCCTAACACTCCTATGGCAAGATGGGAAGTAGGGGTGGGGGCAGAAGACTTTGTAGATGTTTGCAAGCCCGCTAATCTGATATACACAGAGACAAACAGCAAAGAGAACCTGACTCAAACCAAGTAGAAGGCAGGGGCTGACAGACACACGTGAGTGACCTCTGACCTCCGCATATGCCTCCACATATGGTGCCCATGAGTCTATCCTTACATATATGAAACATACATGTGCATCATATACACTGAAGACAAATAGGGTTAAAACACTTCAAAAGCATATGTGCAGTAGGGTAATTATATAGCACAGAGATACTATCTCAATAAAAAAAACTGTCTTCATTTTAATTATATGTATGTATAGTTGGGAAGGAGAAAAGTGGGTGATCATTAAATATGAAATTTTCCCAATTTTCGAAGGTCATCATTAGGTAAGGGATTACTGGGGAAAAGGGAGGTAGGTCATTAAGGTAACCAGAAGTCATTGTTTAAAGTGTACAGACAGTTTCAGATATACAAAGAAAATGTTTTTTACTTTAGTTTAAAAAATTATACTATATTTCTTTGTGTGCAAGTGTCCATATGTGTGTGTGTATACATGCTAGCCGTGTGTGTGTGTGTGTGTGTGTGTGTGTGTGTGTGTGTGAGAGAGAGAGAGAGAGAGAGAGAGAGAGAGAGAGAGAGCGCGTGTGTGAGGCATACTGAGAAGAAGGAAGGAGAAGGAAGAGAAAGATAAAAAACTTTTTAAACTTTATATTATGTTCCTATCTTTAGAGTAAGCCCACCCTTCATTTTTTGTTTCATGCTTTCAATGCCCAGTTAGTTTCTTGTTTTATTTAAAGTATCCCCCTTAACATGACTTATATGCAGTAAAATACAAAAATGTAAGGTTACAGTTTATATTGGTTAGTTTTATATTGATATGATAAAATACCTGCCTAAGGCCGTGCAGGAAGCAAGGGTTAACTTTGGTTCACAGGAAGCACAGCGGCAGGAGTCGGGCATCTGGTCATTGCGGCTACAGTCAAGTATAGAGAGAGGGTGCTGTCATCCAGCTCAGTTCTTTCTGCCTTTATTAGATTAGGATCTTATGGGCTGTTTCACCCATACTCAGGGTGGGTTTTCTTTCCTCAGTTAAATCTCTGAGATAAGACAAACTCAAAGCTGTGTCTTCTACTCGATTCCTAGATCACTCAAGTTGGCATCACATGTTCTATGGCTAAACAAACACATAAATCCAGACAACCTGAACCAAGAAGACAGAATATTCCCATCACCTCGCCAGCCACAAAACAGACCATTGTTCTGATTTTTGTCACCAGTGATAAATTTCATTCACTTAAAAATCCACGTAGTTGGAGTTAAGCATATGTTCTTTTTGTTCACCTCCATTCAGCACAAGGCTTTTGCGATGCCCTCCACTGAATGGAGCTAGCACATCTTCATAATCATCTTGAAAAATTAGACCTCCAGGATTTCTTTCTGAGGACTTCACTTAGGTCACCTTCTACAAGATATTAAATTTTAGTTGATTAAATAAATTGAAAATGCTGAAGATGATGAAGAATAATCTACTTTATGATTCTTAAATACTTATAGATTTCTTTTGTTTCTTCTCATTTATAACAAGAATAAAATTAAGGGTTTTTTTTTCTTGCACAATTCATTGATTTTTTTTTACTTTGTTTACAGAATTATACAACTGTTGTCACAATTTATTTTCAGAACATAATATTGTCGATTTTCTTTATTCTTGAAAAGAAACCTTGGAGCTGGGAATAAAGCCCTGATTTAATACCAGCATAGTAATTACAAAAAAGAAACCTTGTGGGTAGGTATAGTATTCCATTCCTACCTGCCCTGCCCCCTCTTAGACCACCATTGATCCATTGCATCTCTTCAGATTCATCTTTCTGGGCCTCTCTCTCATATGTTGGGGTTGTCTGTGTCCTTTGCCCTGGTGTTTTATTAAGCACCAGATCTCTGAGGTTCATCCATATTGTAACATATTTCAATACTCAGTTCCTTTTTCCTGCCAAGTTATATTCTGGTATCTTCTATACTATATACAGCCAATGGCCATTCAGTTTTTTTAAGTTACTAGTTAGTGTGAAATAGTGAGGTCATGGATGCTTAAGTATTTATATTAAACATATCTGGGGATATAGATTATTAGTCTTACATTTTAAAAATTACATTACTTTAAATTTTTATGATGTAAGCATCTACATGTATGTATGTCCATGTGGAGTGACAGGAAGCTGTGATCTGCTGGATATGGGTGCTGGGAATTGAACTCAGGTCCTCTCTAAGTATTGTTTGTATGTGCTCTTAACTGCTAAGCTATCCCTCCAGCCCTGAATTTTCTATTTATTAGTGTATATCCTTGTATAAAGAGATGAGCTTTATCAGGACATTTTCATAGAAGTATATCATGTATTTGGCCATATTCACCCATTATCCTCTCCTTCCTTTTCCTAGACAGCTCCCTATTACATTTAGGAGTGTGTGTGCGTGCGTGCGTGCGTGTGTGTGTGTGTGTGTGTGTGTGTGTGTGTGTGTGTGTGTGTAAAATCTAGGTTCATCTGAAGGTTTTAAAATTTATTTTTTAACTGGTACATAAAAACGTTAACATATGCATGGTGCCATGTGACATTTCAATACATGTACATTTAAACAGGTTAAAAATACCTGTTTCCTCAAATCTACCATTTTCTTATGGTGAAAATATCAAACTCTATTCTTTCTTGACCATTGCAGTACACTAACATCAGCACTCCTCTGGCTGAGCAATACACGCTAAAGTTAATTCCATGCCCCCCCCCCTTTCTCCCGGCCCTTTTCATTACTATCATCAGAGACCAGACTGCCTTCAGTCAATTCAGCAACAACAAAACAGTCAACTAGGGACAGCACAGTGAGTTGACTTACACCCACACTGTTTGAGATTCAAACCTAAGTCCTCTTCGAGAACAGCCCTTGCTTTTGACAGCTGAGCCAACTCTCCAGCCCACTGTGAATCTTCCACAAGATTCTCAGAGATGAGGGGATGGACTCTGGGCTTCAGAAACAAAGATCTACTTCAGGTCCTGCCTTCCCACTTCCCCTTAGGAGACACAAAGTAAGTTTTCTCCTAATGATGGTTATATTTGGGTTTTCTTACAAGCAGACCCTGAGACAAGACTCTAAATGCAAGCCATTTACCAGGGAGATGGGCAAGGTGTGGAGAGTGTTTCACACAGGCATGTCATCAAGCCATCTCTAATTACAGGCAACTGGTGCTTCTTTCTGCAGGAGACACTCTAAGAGTTAGCACAAAGACACTTCAGAAAGGCCAGTCTTCCATGGGTGGAAGGCTGTTCCTGGCAACACTCATTCTGGTGGTAAAGGGGAGGCAAAATAAAGCCTTTAAGCAAAGAGCTGCAAGGGTGACAGTTGGAAGTTCCAAGTAAGGAGTAAGGGAATGTGGGCATTCAGCTTTAGTAGACGAAGACAAAAGGGGAGAACATGTTGTCTGTAGTGCAGGGACCTCCCTCACTGAATGCTTCCCCAGGCCAGCACATTTTTTGAACTGATTAAATATAGTAATGAGAGAATGAAATGACTTAGCTTTAAATCCTGGCTCCAGCAGGATTTAGGAAAAACTCTTTCCTCATATATAAAACTCATCTTATTCTATGACAGCAATAGCCTAGCATAGTGTCACACTCATATTTCTCCCTTTTTTGTTCTGACTCGTGTTTAAGAATCCAGGTGTCAATCACACTCAGTACCTGTGATTAGGGAGCAAGTCCATAGCTCGTCCCACTGGGAGGAGTCTAAACGGACCATTCTTCTAACAGGCCACATCCACAGACCTCCATGTGGAAGAGGAAGTATGGTGGGAGTCTCTTTGAAAGAGCGCCAACATCTTGTTGAATTGTAGACTCTGAGCCAAGAGCACCACCACACAACTATGAATGCAACCCCAAATAATATGGCTAATTCTTTTAACCTTCCCCTGCTGTCTTATTCTTAGGTTGATGGTTGCTTTTTTTTTTTTGACTGGCTGCTCATTAGGATACACTCAAAAGCAAAAATATGAAAAGCAAACAACACACACTGGTATACGAGAAAGGGTCATGCTATTTCCCCTTACCATCCTCAAAAGGTTATTCTTTGTTCAATTTTTCAGTTATTTATCTCAATATCCAACATTTGTATTCATTTCTGGACACCACCCAGATGCTGGGCCTGAATTCCAACAGCTCATTTCCCAGTTTCCATGAGACAAGTCCTAAAACTTCAGCATTCCAGAGAACACACACTAGATGACGGAAGCTTAAATTATACACATACATCTTTCTCCATTAGAAGTTTTAACTTTTCAAAGGAAAGGAAGAGGGCTGAGAATACAGCTCAGAGGTAGTGTGTTTACTTAGCCTGTGTGAGGGCCTCAGTCTAGTCCCCAGCAGCACACAAAAGTAAAGAGAAAGATGATTTGTTCTATAATAAGCAAACTCATTGCTCAGAACAGAATTTAATACCCAAGGTGCCAAACAGTCCAACTAAATCCACTTCAATCACATGGCCTGATTGGTGGTTCATTGCTTTTGTTGTCTTTTGGGGCATTTTTTTTTTAAGATTTATTTATTTACATGTATGTCTGTGTACCTGAGTGAGTTAATGTACACCATATGTGTGCAAGTACCTGTGGAGGCCAGAAGAGGGCGACAGATCCCTGGAATTGAGTTATAGGCAGTGCAAGCTGCCTGATGTGGTGACAGCTGGGAACAGAACTCAGGCCCTCTGAAAGAACCATGTCTACTCTTCACCACTGAGCCAGTCTCTTCAGCCCCCACCCTATCCCCATTTTAATTCAAACTATTTTCTCTCTTGCTTAGCAACCTCCAAACATTGCTTGATTTTTTTTTTTTTTGGTTGGGGGGGGGGATATTAAATTTACTTTTGAATTAGCTTGTTTTTTGTTTACATGTTGTACACAGTTGGAAGGATGGTATACATGCTTATGTGCACTCATGGAGGCCAGGGCAGGACCTTTGCTCTCCTGTTCATGTGTCTACCTTATTTTCTTGAGACAGGATATCTCACTGATCCTGGAGCTAGACTAGAGGCTGGCAAGTCCTGGAGATCTTGTGTCCCTTTACAGTGATGGAGTTATAGGTGTGCGCAGCCATGCTCAACTTTCTATGTGAGTGCTTAGGATTTGAACTCAGGTCCTCATAGTTGGAAAATGAGTGTTCTTAGCTGCTAAGCCATTTCCCCAGCACTGCCTTGCTGTTTATTTGTGTAATGTGACAAGACTTCCATGGCACCAGCTTAAAAATTTCATGTGCCTGATTCTCCACTCTTATCTACTAGGTCTTAGTTCAAATGTAGCATTGAGAAAGTCTCCTTCATCACCTGTTGCATGTAAGCCCTGCTTTCCCCCCCCCCCAACAGGTGCCAATCACCCAGGAGCACATTGTACTGGCTTTGTTCTTAATAAAACTTATTATATCCCAGAATTGTCCTGTATAGACTTTTTTTGGGTTTTTTTTTGTATTTATTTATTTTTTGTTAACTGGTATTTTGCCTGCATGTATAACTGTGTAAGGGTATCAGATCTTGGAATTACAGACAGTTGTTAGCTACCATGTGGATGCTGGGAATTGAACTCAGGTCCTCAGAAGAACAGTCAGTACTCTTAACTACTGATCCATCTCTCCAGCCCCCCTGTATAAACATTTTTATTGCCATGGGGAAAGATATTCAATGTTTCACTATGAAGTGTCAACTCTGGCTGTGATGTGGAAAACCAGTCAGGTGCCTTCTTTGTTACCCGAGTTACAGGAGTGGTCTGCTACTGTCTACTCCTTCATCCCTGGCTGTCCTGGAACTCACTCTGTACACTAGTCTGGCCTTGAACTCAGATCCACCTGTCTCTGCCTCAGGAGGGCTAGGATTAAAGGCGTATGCCACCATGTCCAGCAGGATGTTTCAGTTTTAAAGAAAGTGGAGCTCCTTGAACATGGTCTCATGACCAGCAGTACTATCCTGTTTATTTTCATTCCAAGCCATCCACCATCTGGGATGTGTATTTTGCTACACTTGACAGCCTTACTTCAAATGATGAAAATAACAGAGATTACAAACATACCAAAGAATACTTCTTAAAAATAAAGATTTAAATAAAATCTTTTTCTCAAAGAAAAAGTTCAGTTCAAAAGACAGAGGGTCACAGAAAACAGGCGGGAAGGATGAAAAAATGCAGATGACGTAAGTGCAAGTCCAGGCCCTGATGCCTGGGACAGTGTCCAGTCTGCCAAGCTAGTAAAGCATCCTGGGAAGGCAGGAAAGAAATGTCACTTCCATCCTGTAGGTCAGATACACCAACTTTGTTTTTGTGGGAAAAGTCACTGGAGGGAGGGAAGAATTTAGCAGAGACTCTTTGCATCATTTTGCTGTATTGAGAAGTGCCTGGGAGGCCAGAGTGTGGGAGATGGATGGACTCCCCGGATGGATGGGGACGGACAGAGAACAACAACTCTGTGGCTCTCTGGATAAGATGCTCACTGTTTGGAGCCACATCAAAGGCTGCAGTGTGCAAAACTCTGTCTGGGGGTGAGCTCTGATCCAGAATGTCCTGTGAAGTTTTGTTGTTTTCAAAGATTGATAGAAAATCTCTCATATGTGTCTCCAACTGCACTGTGGGCTTACTAAAAATGAGATGAATAGTTCTTCAATTAAATTGTGTTCTCTGTGTAGGAGGAAAAGCTTGGGGGATGTGTTAGCTTTAAAATCAAGCAGAGCAGAAACATCAGAGAACACTGATGCACAGATCTATTCAACATCTGAGAACATTGATGCACAGATCTATTCAACATCGAAAGCATTGCAGCCTTAGCTGGTTTCTCAAACAATGTCACACTTTAATCAAAGCTTGGGTAACCCATTAAAAGTTAAGTAAAAACATGTGTTTTCTTTCCCTTTTTGATAAATTTAATTTGATCTAACAGACATTTACCAAACACTTTATCTATGTAAGATATATATGTATATATGCATACATATATATACATGCATGCATACATATACACACACATATATATATATGTGAATAAAACTTAACCTGGTTGCTTTATTTTTCCTAGGCAGAAATCTGTTTATTTTTAGAGATGGGGTCTCTTATAGTTCAGATTGGCCTCAAGCTCACTGTGTAGCCACAGAAGACTTCAAACTCTTCATCTCCTGCCTCCACTTCCTGAGTCAGGAATTACAGGCCCCATCACCAGCATCAGCACCATGCCTAGTTTATTCAGTGTTGGGTTTGAATACAGAGCTTCCTGCGTTCTAAGCAGACACTCTCCATCTGAGCTATATCCCTGGTCTTCAAGCAGGGTTTTCTTATAGCCTGTTTGCACACTACCCTAGACAGCTTTCTAAGAAAATATATTTTGAGACAGTATGTGTACCTCAAGTTGGCCTTGAACTTGCTACGCAGTCAAAGCTCACCTTTAACTCCTGATTCCCCTGCCGCCACTTCTCAAGTTCTATGATTACAGGCGTGTGCTACCCAACCCAGGTCAATGTTATAATCTTCTTTGATATTAATCATTTCCTCTCTACTCATTAGCACATTTTCATAATTGCTGTTCATAATTTCAGCACTAGGGATAGCATAAAAGGAAGGCGGGGGAGGGGGAAGAGAGCAAAGGAAAGAAAACTGAAAGAGATTTTTACTTTTGAGAAACCAACAGTCTAAAAGAGTGATAGGTTCATACAAAAGCAAAGGTGGCCTCAGAAACCTCCGTGGAATGGATCTAAACCCTCCGAACGTAGATGACAGTCAGCCTTGGGCAGTTTGTGGAGCCTCTTGCAGTTGGACCGGAGTTTATTCCTGGTGCATGAACTGGCTTTTCAAAGCCCATTCCCTTCAGAGGAACACTAACCCAGCCTTGATACTGGGGGCAGGAACTCATACCTACCTTAACTGGATATGCCAGACCAACTTGATTCATCTTGGGATTCCTTACCCTCTCTGGGGAATGGATGGGGGATGGTGGGGGAGGCTGAGGGAGGACGGGAAGAAGGTGAGTAAGGGGGAACAGTGGTGGTGAGTATGGGTAAAAATCTAAATAAAAAATAAATTTAAAAAATGCAAAAAAAGGCCTTAGCAGAAAGCAATTACTATCACACTAGTTGGGCTTTACAGACACGTACACAGACACCACAAATACACACAGACACAAGAAGCACCCTGGCAAATACATAAGCGTCTTGTGCTTCCATTTTTTTCCCCCTCAGTATAATACAAAAGTTGGATCACATGACAGCTGAGGTTCTTTCCAGCTCTGAAATCCTATAAGCCACTTAAATTGAGAAACTTCTGTGTGTGAAGTGAGAGGTATTTTGCCAGAAAAAGTAGGATACACAAGCACAAGTGAAATCCATGAGGTCTTAAGGAGACTGCAGTTCACCCACCGGCAGCTGTTTTATTAGAAGACTGGGCGAATAAAGGCACTACAGAAAATGTTAGCAAAGAGGAGGCAGAGCAACTCAGGGAGAGACCGACCAAGAGGGCAGAAGAAGTGTGTGTGTGTGTGTGTGTGTGTGTGTGTGTACAAGTATCAAAGGAAAATGAAAAAGGCTGAGGAGAGACATTCAAAAAGTCCAGGCATTTGAAAATGTGGAAATAAGCATGATGACACACTTCTGTAAATCCAGCCCCTTGGGGAGAAGCAGAGGGCTGCAGAGTAATAAGCACTGGCAATCTGAGCACTTAGGAGAGAAAGAAAGGCTGAAAGATTAAGAGTTCAAGGCCAGCCATGGCTCCATAGTAAATTCAAGACTAGCCTGGGTTACATAAGACCCTACCTCAAATAAAGAAGAAGGAGAAGGAGAGAGAGGAAAAAGAGGAAGGAAGAAAGGAAGGAAGGAAGGAAGGAAGAAAGAAAGAAAGGCAAACTGATATGCCTTAACACTTGGAAGGAGACAAAAAAACATAGTCTCAGTGAGTCAATTTAACCAGCCCAGAGTTTTAAGGAAATGCTTAAAAATCATTTCAAGCTGAACTCAGGGACACAGGTGGAGATCTGGTCATTAAACACTGGTTTACCGCAGGAATAAACTAAGATTCATGGCTGTGACTTCTGTGACAAAACAGTAGAATGCTGGGAAAGACAGAAAAGGCAAAAAATACTGACTCCAGACAGACGAGAACATCCAGAAATAATAATTGTCCAGCAGTCACCTAGGCAATTCTGTTCCCACCCACGGAAGCCTTGGTTCCTAGCTGCTTACATATCCACCCTGTCCCACAGTGTAACTGAAATGTTTCAGATGGTTCTCTACAGTGGTCCAATTGTAAGGAGAGCTACCACAACATTAGAAGAATACAGTGAATAAATCCTTTCCAAAACGAATACTGTCAACAGGAAGCTGGGAGTGTGCATTTGAAAGTGCCTCTGGTTTTACATAGCAAACATGACTGTTTTCTTTTGTTCTAAAGGAAAGATAGGGTTAGATAAGGGTTAATAAGTCAAACCTTAGTGCACCAGCCTAAGGAGACTGATTCAGACCAACAGGGAAAGCACCTCGGTGCAGAAAGGGGGTCCAGTGAAGAATGGTGAATGGTGGAAGGCACAGGAATTCTTTTTTAATAGAATATTTTTTCCATCTAAAAGCTTTTTTGTTTGTTTGTTTTTGTTTTGTTTTGTTTGTTTTTGCTTTACATATCAACCACTGTTCCCCCTCCCTCCCCCTCTTCCCAGGCACCCTCAGCTTCCCCCAAAGAGATGGCAGAATCCAGCTAGAGGAACGATGTCTCCAGGCAGTAGGACCCAAACAGGAGCAGCAGGGGAACACAGCCTCGCCCACCCCATAGATGAGACCAACAATTCCCCTTCCAATTCCAAAGTCCATGTTAAAAGAAGCCACAACAACATGCTCTAGGTAAATAGATCCATGAAAACTCTTTCATGGTAAGTGACCCCTTCATTCCTGGGTCTTGAACCCCAATTCTATTAGGTACTTGTGTGAATGAATTCCTGGAAAGAAGCTGTGTCCCCAAAGCCTGCTGGATGGATGGAAACTGCAGGGTGTGAACAGGGCAGAATGTTGCTGGTTTAGAGCCTAACTATGTTCTATCTTGGGGAACCTTTAGCCCCCCAAATGGCCATTTCTTGCTCACCTCTGTGTCAAACCTAAAATCCCATGACTAATAGATAACTAACTGCACCTCTTGTGAGGTGAGGCTCAGCAGGATGGTAACCCTCAGAGCTACCCAGATTGTCCCCAGTTCGCCATGGAGATCACTGAGGTACTAGGATTACCTTCCTTGTGGAGTTACAGAACTCAGTGATTAGCATATGTAGATGTCTTGGGACAGAGCCCTGAGCACAGTAGACTTTTGCCAGCAGCAGCAGAGGCTGATTGCGGTTACTGTCACTATTTAGCGATGAGCCTGGGAGCAGGTGCACCCCTAGGTCAGTTGGAACTGCTTTTCCCAGCTCCTGCACCCAGCAAATGACTCATAATCAAATCAGGCTGCCAACTTCCTGAACTATTGAATTGTCTGAGTGTCCACTTGCAACCACCAATTTTTAAGGTAGCCTTTCTATTTGAAGCTCACAGATTACAGAGGTTCATTTCTCTGCCCCACCTTTCCCTTTCAAGGACATTAAATCCCAAAGAAAGCAACTAGAAACTAATCTTTTTATTGCCACCCCTTTGTAGTTTTTCCCCCATTCATTTTCCTGTCTTGTTTTGTGCCCAAAGAAAAGTGATATTTCATGCATTATACTGTCATCTTTAACCTGGCTGCTTATAACTGTGTGCATAATGTGTACGTGCCTTTCCTAAGACCCAGTGTGTCCTGTTGCTGCCTTCCCCTGCAATAGGGAACACCCTACTTTGGAGAACAGAGGGCATCTGCTCAGCAGTGTATAAGTCCACTGGGCACTTTTTTCACTGACTCAGAAAGAAGATCTGAAATCAGTCTCAGCTTCTAAATCTCATGCTAGACTAGAAGTTCTCAACCTGTGGGTCATGATCCATGTACAGATGCACACATCCTTTTACCAGGGTCACATACCAGATAGCCTGAGAATTAGATATCTACATTACAATTCGGAATAGCAGCAAAACTATAGGTATGAAATTGCGATGACATTTAATGGCTGCGAGTCACTACAACATGAGGGACTATATTAAATGGTCACAACATTAGGACAGTTGAGAACCACTGTTCTAGACCCTTCCCTGGTTTTGTCTTCATTTTATAAACTTTCCCTAATGCTTAAACACCCCGAGGGAGGTAAAAATAGCATGCTCTCTTCCCGGAGGCATTCACATTGTGATCTTGGACCTTCCAATCGTGTTAGGCTACATGGCAAAGGAAGAACCAAATGGAATTAAAGCTGTTGATCAACTGGTTTCCAAATAGGAACATTATCATAGTACGCCCAATAAAAATCACAGGGTTTTTAAAAGTTAACAAAGGACTAGGTGCTACAGGCACTTGCCTGGCATGCATGATGCTGAGTTCAATTCTCAGAACTATAAATAAACTAAATAACAAAATAAAAGGAGGCAGAGGTGGAGGGTGAAGTGAGGAACGACACTAAGCTGTTGTGGTTGGCTTTGAGGAAAAAAGGGGACTGAGCGCCAGGGAATGTGGACCTCCAGAGCTGAGAGGGAGAGGAAATGGAGTCCCTCCTGGGGCCTTCAGAAGGGAGTCTGGCCCTACAGATGCTTTGATTCTAGCCTAGTGAAACTTGTGCCTCACCTCCAGCCCACTGCACTATAGACTGCTAAGCTTGCGTGGTAAGTCACCAGACTTGGGGTAACTTGTTACAGCAGCAATCAGGACCTCACACATACCTAAACTCTGGTAATCTGTCCAGCTTTCTCCATCTCACGGGAACTCTGTTTCTCTGCTTAAACAGCTCCATGCCTGCCTTTGCCTTTTGCTAATTGATTCAGTAGAAGTTATTAAATGCTAACTATTCAGGCACTATGCTGGGCCCTGATCCTTTGAGAAGAGTTGGATATAACCATGCCCTTTCATTTATTCAACATTTGTTTTTAAACAGTAGACAAAGACTCTTGACTTCTAGAGAGATTAGACCCCCCTATTACAGGCTCTGGTTAGACATGACAAAAAGGAAGAAAATACCCTCTGCCCCCAACAAGTTAATCAGCATGAATAAAACATCACAATTCAGTGTGATGAATACATGATACAGGTATATAGAAAAGAGACCAAGCAACTGAGCTAGGGATATCAGGGAAATCTGACAGAGAGGTGTAGATGAGCAGGACTTTGCTTGCCACACAAGGTGAGGTTTTGGTGTGAGGTGACACTTCAAATGTCAATGATGCAAGTCAGCATTTTAAATCTAATTTCATTTTCTGTTGCCATCCATTGAAATAGAAATTGAAATGGCTGTTGGTGGCCATATTGGACAAAGCATATTGAAACAGATTACACTCCTGTGGATACTGCCTTCTCTTTCCCTCCTGACAGCTTCTTAATGGCTGGGAATTGAACATATTAACAAGCTGCCATATGATGCTAATAGTTCATCACTCTGGGAGGAGGTAGAAAAATGGAAGAAGAAACTTGTATCTGGTGATATGAAGAGCCATGTCCCAGTTCAGCTTATGTTTAGATTGTCATGTAGGAGAAATATAAATGTTGTGGTTGTTTAAATAGATGCAGACAAACTTCAGCCTATTTCCACTGGAACGTGAACTATCCCCACAGGCTGTCCTGTGTTTGAATACTTGGTCATCAGCTGTTTTGAGGTGTTATGGAACCCTTGGGACTGTGACCTAGCTAGAAGAGGGTGGGCATTGATGTTGATATCAGCTTCTGTTTCCCTGCCTCCTGGCCTGCTAAGGTGTGAGCAAGCTGTGGGACAAGATGGGACCACAGGGGGTCTCTCTAGCCACTAAGAGATGTGAGCAAGCCCATGTCACCACAGCGGGGAGTCTCGCTAGCCACTATGCATCCTGTCTTAGTTGGGATGCTAGAGAGTTCTACATCTTGATCAAAAGGCAGCAGGAAGTAAACTGAGACATTGAGTGGAAGCTTTAACATATATAACACCTCAAAGCCCACCCCCTAGGATGTACTTCCTCCAATGAGAAAGAACACACACACTCTAACAAGGCCACACTTCCTTTGGAAGCCATTTTCTTTCATGCGCCATTCCCTTTGAGAGGCATAGGTTTTATCATTAAAAGTCAGGAAGGGTGTGCAATCAGGTTTAAGATATACATTTTTTTTTTCATTTTTTGAGACAGGGTTTCTTTGTATAGCCATGGTTGTCCTGGAACTCACAGAGATCCACCTCCCTCTGCCTCTGGAGTGCTGGAATTAAAGTCATACACCACCCCCTGCCCAGACCTAAACATTTTAAAACACATTTGCTATGGGTATTCTCAGTTGTTTACTCAACAGTTATCTCTGCTTCATTTATAAAAAGAACCACATTTTTTTTTTTTTTCCAAATAGTATCAAAGAATCCTCGACTTCTAGAAGGGTAGGACCTTGTTCAGAATTCATGAGAGGAACCCTATGCAGTCTAAACTAGTCATTTCCTTCCTTTCCTTTTGCTGTCTACAGGATGGCTATGCAGTGTTGTTCTGGCCAATGAGAAGTAAGCAAAAGTCGATTAGAAAGCAAAAAGTTCCAACCTGCCTGGAAGGAAGATGCAATACTGGAGGAGCAGCATACACTATGCATCCACAAGAAAGAGGAACCACAAATAAGGATGACAAATGAAAGATCTAAGTGGAATTCCTGATTTGATTAAGCTGTTTCCATGCCTAACAGCCGACCTCTATCTAGACTTCTTGTGGCTTGAGAAAAACCAGTTTCAATTTCTTGAAGGCCATGATAACAGGACTTTAGTTTTTCAATAACTGACATCCTTACTAGTGGATATATAAACGGATCCTCTGTATTCCTTGGGAAAGTCACACAGCCTCCATGATATACTGCATACCTAGGGCCAACCGCTGTCTTTTCCAATTCCTCCTGGCTCATCCACATTAAGATCATGCTGGTCTTCCTCAAAACACACACTTGTGTTGGGGGTGGAAGGGTAACCTTACCAGATAACAGAGATCAAATTCAACACAGTATTTCTTTCTCAACCCTCAAACTCAAAAGATTCCCTCCCTCAATTACAAATGTCTCCTTGGGGGATGTAATTGCCTGAAAGTCCTTGAATATCTTATTGTCCTCAACTGTTACTAATCTGTAATTTCAAAATAAATATTATAGCAAGTAATATGAATGTCTGCTATTTCAAAGAAATGTAGGAAAACTCTAAAGCCTAAAAAACCAAAAGATCATTGAAGATTGAGTCACATTGCAGAATCACTTGGTTCCAAAATCAGATCTATAATACACAGAGGGATAGGTTTTTGTCTATTCTAAAAGCCAATTTAATTCCTTCTGTGTATAAAGCAAGCAATTCTCCAGAAATATTTGTTTGGTTGTTTGATTGGTTTTTAAGACAGTCTTGCTAACTTGCTCTGAGCTGAAAATCTTGCCAATGTGTCCCCTGCTGGGTTTGGTGGCATTCACTACCTTAGCTGGGCTAATGATCTAAAATTATAAGAACATTTACAATATTTTTAAAGCTGGGTATTTTCGGTTGAAGGGAGAGGCTTTCCTGACCGTGACCTATGCCACGACCTTCCAATGTTGCTCATCTTTAATCAGATTATAAGAGAAGGCTCATGTGGGAACTGATGTAGTTTCATACACAAAAAGAGAAGACTAACCATCGAATGAGCATATTTTCCTGGGGATTCCAGAGACTAAATGAGCTAGACACACTTTTCTTCCAAACACCAACATACCAAAAAAACTGTTTCAGATAATCAGAAATGCACGAAAAAAACAAATTAAGTGGTAAGTGGTATTCAAACAATGCTCAGGAACTTTTTTTCTTTCAGTTTTCAACAAATCTAACACAACCTAAAAAGTTCGTTAAGGACAAGACTGCCCAGAAAACTTACCTTGGAAATGATTAACGGTTCACCATGCTCCAGGCCACCTTTGAGGGTGAAGCCCCAGGGAGCCCCTCCTTCTAGGAGCGCTTCCAGATAAACGAACCTGTCGTTGGAGCTCCTGCTGGGGTTTGGTGTGGAGCTAGGCTCCTCCAAGTTCTCAGGGGTCTTCATCATGCCCGACACATGTTAAATCGGCTTCCGTTTAAAGTGCCCGACCCAGATGGAGGCGAGCGCAGCCTCCCTGCTGGAGTTAAATCATCTATCGCGCTACCAGCGGACCCGGAGAAAAGTCCGCAGCCGAGGCGGCGTGGCTCTCGGCTCTCGGCTCCCCGGGGATGGAGCCCGGAGGCCGGGCCGTCTCAGCCTCTCCCGGTAGACCTGCTGGAATTCGGAGCTCTCTCGGAAGTTCCCAGTGGGGTCTGCCCACGTTCGCACGGACGTCCTCCAGGGTCACCGCAGAATGCTTTAGGCTCGCACACGCGCCAGAGCCTTTTCTGTGTTTTCTACCGAGAAAAGTAAAAAAAACCTTTCACGCCGCAGTGGAGGAAGAAAGTGGCAGAACAGAACGGCAAAGGAGTACCTCCTTTTTGATTGATCATCAACTCTTTCTTCCTCAGCGAGTGAAATTTACCATGACAATAGCCTCCGCCCTCCGCAGAAACCGCGTTTAAAGAAAGCGGGCGCTAGTGGTGCTCCGGTTGCCTTCGGAATTTTCGATCTTGTCCCCGGGGGAGGAGAGGCTGAGCAGAAACTTTGTACCTAATTTAGTCAAGCATTAAGTTCATCGTTTGATTTTCGGGTTCTAGGAGGGTTGCAAGAGGGAATAGGGGGTTGGGGCACCTAAATTCTTAGTGGAGGGCGGGGGAAGCCATCCTTAATTCCTCAGCAAGCACTGCGCTTCTTTTCTTTGGCATTTTAACGATGGTCTGTCCCTCTGCAGCCGCCCGGAGTGAGAATGCGGATGGCAGAGGCCAGCTGCTGCAGCGCGACCTTGGGGCGCAAGGAGCGCGCTCTGCAGAATTCACCCACAAAGACCTGGCAAGGAGAGCTGGCTTACAGTCGGTAGCCCCGAGGAAGCTGAAAATACTGTACAGATGGCTAGAAATAGTTACCAGAAGAGCTCCGCCTCTTACTAATTTAAGCTGGCGTTGGTATTTTGAAAATCCCTCCTAGCACTTCTGCTGGGCAGCCAAGTCCAGAGAAGCTTTACCTAAGCGATTTGGGCTAACATTCAAGTGTCAAGGGCTTTATTGATTCCATTAGAAGAATATGCCACAGGCCACAGAGGACCAACCTTTCCACTGAAATTGCTTCACTATGCAATTTCACTGCCTTTGACTGTGGTTGACCCCAAGATAGCCTGTTTTTCACTTTTCTGTACTAGGTACTCAGGGATGAATGCTACTGACTTCAGGTTATCAGTGTAACTGTATAATAATACTATGTAACATTATTTTCGCTCAGAATTTGAGCAGTATATGATAGCTATTTGTCTTTTGCCCAGAATCTTCTGCTCTAAAATTATCTGGAACAAATTAGAATTCTTTGCAAGAATTCAAAGCTATGTTTACCTGAAGTTTTTCTATTTTTATTAAACGATAATTTTTATTTTATAATCTATTTTTATGAGATGGATTTTATTTTTGGAAACTGAAATGAAAAACTATAGGGTTGGATAACAATATCACTTGAGTGTTTTTATTTTACACATAAAGAAAAGTAGACACTGAGAAGCATACAAACTTGGGATAGTATAGGGATAGTGTAATATTGGGCCAGCTAAATGGCTTAGTAGGTAAAGCACATAAACTGTGTAAACCTAACTGCCCTTTCCTGGAGCACACATAAAAGCCAGATGCAATGGTTCTCATGTGTAATCCCAAAATGCCTATAACAAGATAGGAGGCCCGTGCAGGAGAATGGCCTGGAAGTTTAAGGTCCAGATAGCCTGACTATACAGCACAGCCCAGACACAATAGAAGACCCCAGCTCAAGAAAATAGAAAGCTAGAATTGAGTTCTCAAAGTTCTCTTCTGACCTCCATGTGCACACCATGGCACAAGTATGCCTAAACACACACACACACACACACACACACCATATACACACATGCAATAAATAGATATATAAACAAACTGACTATGATGCTGAGGCTGAGGAGTTGGTAGGGTGCTTGCTTGGTGTACAGAAAGCCTTAAAATCGCATCAGCAGCATCTGAAGGTCAAGGTCATCCATAGCTACAGAGAGTTCAGGTCAGCCTGAGTATATGAGGCCCTACTACCCCACACTCCTCAAAAGGCTAAAATTTAATGTACAGCACAGGACATGTATTGCTTTATTTGTAGTAGCAGTTCCATGGGAAGGGCCCAATGCCAGGAAAAACATATTATTTTTACATAATGGTAGCATTCTAATGGAAACGCAGGCATGCCACATGAAAGTGGTAAATCCTTAAGGGCAATTTAGGCTATTTTTAAATTGATATTTCCTTTGCAGCTTAATTTGTAAGTAAAGAGTAGGATAGCTGGGCACGGTGGTGAGTGCCTGAGGTCTCACCTACTCTAGAGGCTGAGGCTGGAGAACTGTGAGTGCTAACACAGTCCAGCCTTAGTAAAGGAGCAATATTGTACCTCAAAAATAAATTAAAAATAGTGAGGGGGGGTGTCCTTGTGGCTCAATAGGTTAAAGACTGTTGTGCATGTGAGTTCAAATCCTCAGAATGTGTGTAAAAGTCAGCCATAATGATGCATGTATCTGTATCCCTGCTCTCCGACGGGAAGACAAAGATGGTGCTGGCATATAAATCAGCCAGGAAGCTCATAGGCCAACTGGCCAATTGTTTTTCTTGCAAGTACATCTGTGTGAGGCAGAGTTACAGACAGTTGTGAGCAGCTGGGAGGTGGCTAGGATTGAACTCCCGTCATCTGGAAGAGTAGCCAGGGGTCTTAACTACTGAACCATCTCTCCAGCCCCGTGGCCCCAACTAGCCAACTGAATGAAGCAGTGGCCAGAGATGCTGTCTCAAGCAAGGTGATAGGCAAGCAGTGACATTTAATATTGACCCTTGACCTCCACATAAGCAACACGTCATGTGCACCCCAAGGATACTTATGGGAGTGCCTCAGGGCTCAAACTCAGGTTGTCTGTCAAGTTTGAAGGTAAAAGCCTTAACCATCTCTCTAACCGAGTGAATACTGCCCCTCGGCAAACCATCCAGAGCTGAGTCTCTGCTATGCACAAAGAATCTCAGCTAGCTTCTTCTTGGTTTGAAAGAAAGGTCTCAGAAAAAAAGCTTCACCGTCTCTTTTCTTGTCTACGGCCCCCTCCCTCTGCCTGTAACTTACACTGCCTCTACTCCAGCAATAAAAAGTCTCTTTATAACAGACACATCCAATCAGGTGGCAACTGCACTTTCAGTGTCTATTTGACAAATTCTATTTCTAATCAAGTTCCTTCTTACAAATCTCATACTGTGTCCATAAAGGAGAAACAATCACGATACCTTGCTAGCATTCCCACACTCAGCTATTCAGATGCCCTTTGCCTGGTCACAGCTGTGACATCCTGGAAACCACAGTCTCTCATCTGTTAACACCGTATAAAGAAAACCAAATTTGTTCTTTGTGAAGTTTTCATTTAATGATTTGAATTTTACATACTATCCTCTACTATTTTTCTCTTTATTTGTACTAATATTTTCTTTCCTTTTTAGCTTTTCTTTTGAGGAGTGTGTGTGTGTGTGTGTGTGTGTGTGTGTGTGTGTGTGTGTGTGTGAAACAACCAAGGACGTTGACATGCTAGACAAAAGCCCTTCGATCAAACTACAGCCTAGAGAAATGTTCACATTTCTAATATACTTTTCATTCTCTTTTGTTTTGTTGAGACAAAGTCTCACTATATAGTCCTGGCTGTGATAAGTAGACCAGGGTGGCCACAAACTCACAGAAATGTCATTGCTTCTGCCTCCCAAATGCTGGGATTAAAGACAGTGCTTCTAGTCCACTTTCAAAGTATTGGGTTTTGGTTTTGTTGTTTTTAACTGCTCCAGAACATCTCTGAAATATAAAGCCAGGGCGACATCTAGTGGCATTTCTGGGCCACTAATTATTAAAATCATGGCAGACAAGCTGTTGGAATATGGACTGGAAAGATTTCTTAGTCATAGACTCTCTGAACAATCTAATACAAAACCCACCTTATTTTAGTTTGTATATTTCTCTAGGCAATATTTCAGAGACAAAAAGAGTCACTTCTTCATGGCTCTTCTTAAGATGACAAGTAATGGAGCCGGCGTATCCTTGTCTCCAAAGGCTAGGAAGCGGTTTACACATTATCCTAAAGGAAGTCATTTGGAAGAGGCATGAAGACATAGCAGTTAGTTTATACCAATAGGATCTTAATGCTAGAACTTTCCCTGCAGCACAGAACTTCATAGAATATTATGTTGAATACTTTCACGTAACTGGGGTTTGGCGAGGGTGAAGAAGGGACCATTGAGGGAGCAATGTGCAGCATCTGCTTCATGAGTTACCGTTAAACCTGTTACAAAATGATTGCAGCACAGTCAATCCAAATCTTCTGGAAATGATCAAAGGTGATTGTAACCGAGACAGCAATTTTATAGATGCATATACCTGCCTCAACTCTAGATGGTACACTGCAAGTGAATGCAGTTTATTTAAAGGAAATAATTTAAAAATAAATTATTAAATTTACTCTAATCCAAAAATCAACTATTAATCTTAAAATATTTTAAATTAATATAAATTTTAGTTTAGTAGTATAAATTTAAAGTCAATTTTATTATACTGCATATTTTCTACTTTTATTTAAAATATATTTATATAACTCATTTAAAATTGTAATATATAATTAAAAATACAAATTATAGTCATCTATAATAACCAAACTTATAGTCATGTTAGTTAATTAAATTTTTAAATATACAAAATATATTTCGATTAATAATCTTCAAACACTTAAAAAACCCTACAAAATACAACATTTAAAATATTTAAAATTTTTCTAAACAGTAAGACGTCTACTCCTAACAACATCAATTTACTTCAAGTAAATAATAAGCATCAAAAAATCTTCATATAAAGGTATAACAAAAATTATCCACTAAACAAAAAGTTGTTTTTATATTAACCATTTAACAATGTACTATATACACTAGCTCTTTCTTTTCCCGTCCCAGGCACTTGAGGATCCGCCGGTTACCGCGCAGACATGGCTAAGTTCAAGAACCACACCACACACAACAAATCCCGAAAATGGCACAGGAATGGGATCAAGAAACCCTGATCACAAAGATGCGAATCTCTTAAGGGGGTCGACCCCAAGTTCCTGAGGAACATGCGCTTTGCCAAGAAGCACAAGAAAGGCTTGAAGAAGATGCAGGCGAACAATGCAAAGGGCATGAGTGCCCGCGCAGAGGCCATCAAGGCCCAAAGTGGTTCAGCCCAAGATGCCAAAGGGCCCCAGCAACAAACTCACCCAGCTTGCTTTGATGGTTCACCCCAAGCTTGGGAAGAAGATCAGAGGCTCCATGGCCAAGGGTCGTAGCGGCCTCAGCTCCAACTCAGGCTCCCAAAGATGCCCAGGCCCCTGTGGAGGCCCCATAGAGAAGTTTTCTGTCTGCCAATGTGAAAACATTTGGACTGGCTTGACACACCTACACACTATTGCAGATGATCAGGACCCTATGCTGTTTTTACAAATAAATTTGAGACAAGAAAAAACAAAAAAATATACTATATAAACTAAACATATAAATTCTATAAAAACTCTAAACTTTAACAAAACAAGCCCAAATAATTTTTCAAGTTCCTACTTTACAAAAAAACCTGCCAGTCTTCAAGACACACACACACAACAATTAGCAAACTATGCCAAAGTAAACAAAACAGTCCTTCAGATTTCCTACTTCACTAAAAAATAGACCAAAAACCCTAGGCCTATAAACTAAAAATAAATGCCCCAATGTTTCAAAATAACTGCCCAAATAGAAAATATCATCTCTGTCATTTCTAAATTTTAAAAGTTGCTTTTACTTCCTATTTACTCAAATAACTTCATATTCTTTTTTAATCTTTAATAGTTAAAAATTAAATATAAATATAATTTTCCTTAATTATTATAAAAAGTATATTAAATATAAAACTCTAAACTCACAAAATAAAACAAATAATAAAATATTTTCTTTAATTTTATTAAATACAAAGAAACTAAATATTATACCTATTATTTTTACTTAATAACTATTTTAAATATATAATTTTACTATATTAAAATTGAAACCTTTCTTTTTAATTAAAGAATCATAAAATGACTTCCTATATACTACAAAATAAAAAACTATTTTAGCCATAACACCATAAAAATAAACAAAAAATCAAAACATAAATTTAAAAAAAGTAAAAAAAAAAATCCACCATCCAACTACCCCAAATTCAACATATAAAATAATACAAATAAGCCACAGGCCATATAACAAAACAATTAATAAAAATGAACTAAAATAAAATAAGGGGGCTGGAGAGATGGCTCAGAGGTTAAGAGCACTGACTGTTCTTCCAGAGGACCTGAGTTCAATTCCCAGCAAAACCACATGGTGGCTCACGACCATCTATGATGAGGTCTGGTGCCCTCTTCTGTAAAACTGTATACATAATAAATAAATAAATCTTAAAAAATAAAATAAAATAAAAACTAACAATATGCCTAAGACATAAACCAAACAAAATAAAATTAATATAAATGTTTATGTGTTTCTTTAAAACTTTAAATTTTAGTCCAAATAAACAATAACAAACAAATCCAAACCATAGGACTAAACAGTCTAAGACTAAGCCAGCCAAAAACCTTATTCTACAGAAGTGTGTGTGTGTGTGTGTGTGCGTGTGTGCGCGCGTGTGTGTGTAAATAAACCTTTAAAACACAGGAAGCAAGCCAGACACATAAAAGCAAACACTGGGAGCAGGAGAGATAACCACTAGTTAAGAGTTAATACTGCTTTTTCAGAGGACCCAGATTCAGTTCCCAGTACTCATATGGTGGATCACAACTATCTGTAACTCCAGTATCAGGAGATTTAATGGCATTTTCTTACCTCTAAGGGCACCAGACACACGTTGTCAAAAGTTTTTGTATCCCAGCCAGCTGTTCCCATAGCTACTGAGCCCCAAATAATCGCACAAAGGCTTATATTAACTTCAAACTCTATGGCTCAGGCTTATTATTATGTAACTCTTATACTTCAAGTCATTTCTTACTTATGTTTAGCCACGTAGCTTGGTGCCTTTGCTTCAGTGCAGCATCCTTACCTTCTTTCCTCTGTGCCTCATTGGCATCTCTCTTCCACTCTGCCCTCCTCCGGCGTTGTCTCTGCTTGGATTTCTTGCCTGTCTCTAAGCTTCCTTGCCATAGGCCAAAACAGTTTCTTGATTAACCAATGTCAATAAAGCATATTCACAGCATACAGAAAGACATCCCCCATCAGGCACACATGAGTAATATACAAACCTACAGGAAAAATACTAATACAAATAAACACTTAAAAAACCAAATAAACCTTTAGAAACAATGTGTTTATGCATATGTGCAGTGTCTACAGTAGACAAGATCATATATACAGAAGACAGAATGATGGTTGCTAGGGTTGGGGGAAGACGAATGAGAAATTAGTGTTTAATAAGCACTGAGTTTCAATTGCAGCATAAAACAAAACTTTAGAGATGGATAATGATGATGGTTACATATAACAATATGTTTAAAATAAAAACAACAATACAAAATTAATGCCACTTATACTTACAAATGCCTAAAATGGGGCTAAGGATTGGCCCAATGTCTGATTGGGTAAGTACACTTGTAGCCAAACCCAACAAACTGGTTTCAGTCCCAGGGTCACAGCTGGTGGAAGTCAAGGACTGACTTCCTTATGGAATCTTCTGACCTCCACACATGCTCTCTACACAAACAAGTAAAGAAATGTAATTTCAAAAAGGTTAAAAATAATCATTTAGTTGTTTAAAATAGTATTTTTAAAGTACCTTTAAAAGATAGCATTGTTGGGACTGGAGATATATATATATATATCTTAGCATTGGTACAGCATTTCCCAAGCATGCATGAGGCCCAGGATTTTATTCCTAGCACCAAAGAAGGGGGGAAAAGGATAAACACACAGTAGTGGGGCTGCCAAGATGGCTCAGTGGGTCAGAGCACTTGATGCTCTTGCAGAGGACTGGGATTTGACTCCTAGCACCCACATGGCAGTTCACAACTATCTGTAGTTGTGAACTACAGTCCCAAGAGATACATACAACATTCCCTTTTGGTCACCTTGGGTACTGCGCAGATATGATGCACAGTCATACATAAAGGCAAAAGCCCCATACACATAAAAAGTTAAAACAAAAAAGAAGTCCAAGGTACTTTACCACTGAACCATGATGCCTGTCAATGTCTGTGCAAAGGATGAATGGCAAGCAGACAAACCCTGGGCTCCTTCCTCCATCTTTAAACTCTTTGGTTTAAAAAGTAAAAAGGTACTTTTTTTTTTTTAGTTTAGGTCTAAAAAAAAAGATACCCTAAAGTGGGGCTGGGAAGACACCTCAGTAAACTGACTGCATTTGAAGCATGGCAATTGAGTTTGGTCAGCACCACATTTTTAAAAGCTGGGGAGGCAGAGACAGAATGCTCCCTGTCTAGGTGGGCCAGTCTAGCCAATGGGTGAGCGTCAGGCTCAGTTAGAGACCCTGTCTCATAAACTAAGGTGGGTCCAGCAAGATGGCTCAGCTGGTCAGGGGCTTGCCTGGCATGCTTGAGGACCTGTGTTTGATCCCCAGAACCAATATAAAAAGGAAGGGGATCTCTAATCTCCAGCTGTCCCCTGGTCTCCACATGTGTGCTATAGCATGAGTTACCCCTCTCCCATGGCACCATCACACACACATATAATAAATAGAGAAGTAGGTAAATAAATATTTAAACTAAGGAAGAGTTATTGAGGAGGACATCCCTTACTGATGCATGAACTCCACTTGTATGTTTATTGTATCTGTTAGGGTTTTCTAGAGCAGTGGTTCTCACCCTGGGCGTCGACACCCTTTGGAGGTCCATCAATCAACCTTTCACAGGGGTCACCTAAATGTAGTGGGATTATGTTGGTAATGTTGTAAATACTTGTTCCCACTACTGGTTTAATAAGAAGCAGATTGGCCAGAGGCAGACAGGAGGTATGTGTAGCGGGAAATCAGGAACTATATATGTGAACGATCGCGTCATAGAACTGGAGATGAGTGGGGCGTGGTTAACTGAAAAGGATTCCAGAAGTAGACCTTCGAGGGAGAGGACCAGGTCAGGAAGTTGTCATTCTCTCGCGAGAGTTCCCCGACCGTGTGCGCAGTTTGCCCCAGCTGCCGGGGAGTTCGGACGTACGGTGTGGGGATGAAGAATCTTCCTTAGAAAGGCTCCGGCACACTGCAACCTCATCCTGTCATCTTCTCTTAAAACCGGCTCTGTTTTGTAAGCGATTTTCACCAAATAAACCCCGTTTAAAACATATCTCAGGGTGGGTTTTTACCGCGATAATTGGCGCCTGAACGCGGGGCTAATTCTACAAACCCGCCGGGTTCCTCACTCACCCACGGAGCTGGTCTGAACTTGGTTACCAGCTGTGCACAAGCCTCCTGTACGCAACCGGGAACGAATCTACCCGCGGCAGACCTCCTGAGAGATGGATTGACCCGTTCTAGTGGAGCACGCCTGGTAGGATTTGTTGAAAGATCTGAGAAAGACCCTCTCAGCCGAATCGCCACCTCGTTTCCCGCACCATTGCTGCCTCTGCTGATCACAACAGCGACATCTGCTGGCCGTAAGTTCTCATTACATCTGAGTATATTTTTTCTTCCTTTTCTTTTCTACATATTTTTTTTCCTTTCTACAATGTCTTACCAGATAAATGTTCAGAATTTTTCTCACTTTGTCACAATGGTGATAGAGAATTATTTCCAGGATTACGCATTTGGAGGTTATCTCCACCCAGGAGTCCTTTTGCTTTTTTGTGTGATAATGTACTTCATACTTAGCTATTTTAAGGCATCTCAACATAGAGAGTATGAGGCTAAGATGTCTGGCATGGATGAACGTATTAAGACACTCCAGGAACTCATTGTTTCCATAGAAGAGAGGTCTACTTTGATCACAGAGGAATTTAGAGCTCATATTGCTGAAAATTTTAGGAAATTGGATGAAAAATTTTAAAAAATGGATGAAAATTTTAGGATAATGGATGGAAACTCTAGGAAATTTGAACAGAAGATAGTAGAATGGATAGATGTGGAGACAGGGAGGATTTCCCATTCTATGAAATTGTTGGAGAGATCATTTATAGAAGACTATAAAACACTGGAAAAGACCACTACCACTAGGTTACAAGATTATGAGGCTCACTTGGAGGTTTTAGAAAAGGATCTTGAGGCAACACCTGCTCAAGATAACCCAGAGCCCCCTCTTAAACGGTGCTACTGCAGGGAAGGTTCTTCACCTAGAGTGGTTACCATGAGGGGACTACCCCCCATCCCTCCAACTCTATTCCCAGTTGTGGCAGAGGCCAAAAAACCACAACCACGTGGAAGGGCTTCTGACAATGTGGGATACAATTATGAAC
>PVIH01002994.1:0-35558 GCA_004025045.1 Sigmodon hispidus
ACACCCAACCTCCACACACACCACACACACACACCCAACCTCCACACACACCCCACATACACACCCTGAATTAAGTCTCTCTCTGCAGCCAAGCCATCTCAAACTCACAGTGGACCTTTTCTTTTCTCAACTCAGGGTCAGACCTTATTAAAATAGACTGTATGGAGCCAGGCTGGATGACACACACCTTTGATCCCAGCACTACGAAGGCAGAAATACTACTACTAATAACAACAGAGATAGACCTAATAACAACAGAGATAGAGTGTACATGAAAACCAAGAACAGAAGAGTCAGGGCCAGGAACGTAGCTCAGTTGGCAGAGTGCTTGCACAGCATATATGAGGCGCCGACTTCAAGCCCCAGCACTGCATAAAACTCATAAAAGTGAGCATGATGACTCCTGCCTGTAACCCTCCACCCTCCAGGAACGGGATCAGAAGTTCCTACAGCAGAAGAGTCAGGTCCACTAAGGTGTGTGTCAGGCATGGGTCCTGGAGGTACAAACCCAAGGCTTTCTCCAGTTTTACACACACATACACACCCTGACGGCTGGGTTTACAGATGTATATCTCCATCCTGGGCTGGATCACAATACTGCCTTTCCTTTTCTGTATGTGGTAGTAATGGTGATTGAATCCAGAGCCTGGCAGGCTAGCTAGGCAAGGCCTCTCTACCTCTCAGCATTATCCCTGGCTACCCAGAGCTTTAAGTATTTTAAACCCATCATCAGGTGAAGGCACTTGTCACCAAACCTGATGACCTGAGTTTGATTCCCAGGACCCACATGATGGAGAAAGAGAGAGAAATAGTTCTTAGAAGTGGTTCTCTGACCTCTGACCTCCACATATATGCCATGACATGCTTGCATGTTCACATACATGCATACACACAGAAATAAGTTTTAAAATTCTAGAGACTTGTAAATGTTTTTCTGTTCCCCTCTAGGCTCCCAATGTGGCTCAGGAGCTGAGTGGAGGCTGCCATGGCTTCTCCCACAAATTCATGCACTGGCAGGAGGAACTGCTATTGGGGGGCACAGCCAGAGATCTCCAAGGACAGCTGCTGAGGTTGGGCCTCCCCTGGGACTTGGTGAGGGGACCTGGGAATGCACGCTGTAATGCTAGGCAGTTCTGGAAAAGCACCCCACAAACCCACACTGACTACTGAGGCAATCTCTGATTCCTCCTGCACCCCCCACCAGGGCAGAAGCCTTGCAGAGCACTTTCCTGCTAATGAGTCCCCGGCAGCTGTATGAGCACTTCCGGGGCGACTACCAGACACATGACATCGGCTGGAGTGAGGAGCAGGCCAGTACAGTGCTGCAGACATGGCAGCGGCGCTTTGTGCAGGTCAGCATGGGCAGAGACAGAGGAGTTCTCCGATGGTGCTCGTCCTCCCGTCCGCTCACATTCATCCTGTCTCTCCAGCTAGCCCAGGAGTCTCTGCCTGGCAATGCATCCCAGCAGATCCATGCCTTCTCCTCCACCAGCCTGGATGATATTCTGCACGAGTTCTCTGAAGTCAGTGCTGCCCGTGTGGTGGGAGGCTATCTGCTCATGGTGGGTCCCGTGTCCAGCAACCTTGCCTTACCTCCAGCAAGTTTCCACCTGGAAACCCCTGCCTGAGACTGTGTATTCTCCCCACAGCTGGCCTACGCCTGTGTAACAATGCTACGGTGGGACTGTGCCCAGTCCCAGGGTGCTGTAGGTCTTGCTGGGGTGTTGCTGGTGGCCGTGGCAGTGGCCTCAGGCCTTGGACTTTGTGCCCTGCTTGGCATCACTTTTAATGCTGCTACTACTCAGGTAGACCCAGACTGTGGGACGGGCTTCGGCAGCCATCTCCAAGCTACACGGTTTCCCCAGATGACTGATTTCCGCCCCCTGCCCCTCCAGGTCCTTCCCTTTTTGGCTCTGGGCATCGGCGTGGATGACATATTCCTGCTGGCACACGCCTTCACAAAGGCCCCACCTGACACCCCTCTTCCAGTAAGGACCCATCTACCAGCCTGGGCCCATCTGAAGTTCATCTCTGGTTGGAGCCCCGTGGTCTGAGTAGTCTTGTCTGATTGGCTCATTGACCTTCTTGTGCATTCATTTCCCATGGAAACAGGAGCAACAATAGCGGTTCTTGTGTCCTGGAGGTTGGCATAGGATCAGTGATGCAGTTCAGGATTGGTGCTTAGAACAGCACATACCCGTTCGCAGTACCAGATAAATGTTGACTGCTGTGCATCAGAATTCCATTTCTGCCAAGTTTCTGAACCACCCTACTCTGTCCTGAAGTCCTGCAGCCCTCCTCCCTGACATGAGGGTATGTCCCTGCTCTGTCTTGGCAGGAGCGGATGGGTGAGTGTTTGAGGCGCACAGGCACCAGTGTGGCCCTCACATCCATCAACAACATGGTTGCTTTCTTCATGGCTGTCCTGGTTCCCATTCCTGCACTGCGGGCTTTCTCCCTACAGGTGAGGCCTCATGAATGGGCAGGTGGGATAGGGTGGATGGGGGCGGAGCTTGGAGCATGCTTCATCCAGCCTTCATCCCTCCCTCTCTTCCCAGGCAGCCATAGTGGTTGGCTGCAACTTTGCTGCCGTGATGTTTGTCTTTCCCGCCATCCTCAGCCTCGACCTGCGCCGCCGCCACCGCCAGCGCCTAGATGTCCTCTGCTGCTTTTCTAGGTGCCGTCCCTGTGCACGGGGACCACCCTTTTCCTCATCCTACCCTGTCTCCTCCCCTGCATGTCAACATGTGACTCATCTGCTTCTCTCTGATTCTTCCAGCCCCTGTTCTGCTCAGGTCATCCAGATCCTACCCCAGGAGCTAGGGGACAGGACAGTACCAGTGGGCGTCGCCCACCTGACTGCCACAGTGCAGGCTTTCACCCACTGCGAAGCCAACAGCCAGCATGTAGTTACCATTTTGCCTCCTCAAACCCACCTGATGTCCCCATCTTCTGACCCACTGGGCTCTGAACTCTATACCCCTGGAGGGTCCACACGGGACCTTCTAGGCCAGGAGGACAGGACAAGGCCAAGGGCAGCCTGCAAATCTTTGCTCTGTGCTCACTGGACTCTTGCCCATTTTGCCCGATATCAGTTTGCGCCCTTACTGCTCCAGACACAAGCCAAGGTTAGTCCAGATGTGGCAGAATAGAGACTCAGCATGTCTGGCTCTAAGGAGGGTGGAGGGCTGGAGGCCAACTGCTTAGTTCTCATTTTCCACAGGCCCTGGTGCTGATGTTCTTTGGGGCACTTCTGGGCCTGGGCCTCTATGGAGCCACCTTGGTACAAGATGGGCTGGCCCTGACAGATGTGGTTCCTCGGGGCACCAAGGAACATGCCTTTCTGAGCGCCCAGCTCAGGTACTTCTCCCTGTATGAGGTGGCCCTGGTGACACAGGGAGGCTTTGACTATGCCCACTCCCAACGTGCCCTCTTCGATCTGCACCAACGCTTCAGTTCCCTCAAGGCCGTGTTGCCCCCACCTGCCACTCAAGCCCCGCGCACCTGGCTGCACTACTACCGCAGCTGGCTACAAGGTAAGGGGGCCAAGGACCAGCTTGGAGGAATGCCGCAGATCCAGGTCTTAGAGCTGTAGGCCAATCCTGGCCCATCCCGTGTCCCTCCAGGTATCCAGGCTGCATTTGACCAGGACTGGGCTTCTGGGCACATTACCCGCCATTCTTACCGCAACGGCTCTGAAGATGGAGCCCTGGCCTACAAACTGCTCATCCAAACTGGGAACACCCAGGAGCCTCTGGATTTCAACCTGGTAAGGAGTGGGTTAACTGGTCAAAGAGCATTGATGGGCTCTAGACCTCATGGCCCAGGCCCTGAGCCTTCTCTGCCTTCACAGCTGACCACAAGGAAACTGGTGGATAAGGATGGATTCATTCCACCAGAACTCTTCTACCTGGGGCTAACTGTGTGGGTGAGCAGTGACCCCCTGGGTCTAGCAGCCTCTCAGGCCAACTTCTACCCCCCACCTCCCGAATGGCTGCACGACAAATACGATACCACTGGGGAGAACCTTCGCAGTGAGTCCTGGGGGAGCTCACCTAGAACGTGGTCCTCAGCCACACAGGCCCTGACCTTCCACCCCATCCCGGTTTTCCGTGTTCCATCTCCTCCCTCTGTTCCTCTCTCCCCTCCACAGTCCCGGCGGCCCAGCCTTTGGAGTTTGCCCAGTTCCCCTTTCTGCTGCATGGACTCCAGAAGACCGAAGACTTTGTGGAAGCTATCGAAGGGGCACGGGCGGCATGCACAGAGGCTGGCCAGGCAGGAGTGCATGCCTACCCCAGTGGCTCCCCCTTCCTCTTCTGGGAGCAGTATCTGGGTCTGCGGCGCTGTTTCCTGTTGGCGATCTGCATCTTGCTGGTGTGTACCTTCCTTGTCTGCGCTCTGCTGCTACTCAGTCCATGGACAGCTGGCCTCATTGTGAGTATTTGCAAGGTGGAGTGGGAGAGACCGACCGCAGTGGCACCACCCTGCCCTGTCCAGACCAACACTCCTTGTGCCCGGAGCCCTGGATAAGCCCTGCCCTCCCCAGGTGCTGGTCCTGGCAATGATGACTGTGGAACTCTTTGGTATCATGGGATTCCTGGGCATCAAGCTGAGTGCCATCCCTGTGGTGATCCTTGTGGCCTCTGTAGGCATTGGTGTTGAATTCACAGTTCACGTTGCTCTGGTAAGCATAGACCTTGGGAGGATCACCTTCTGTGTGCTAGGAACTATTTAAAGTGGGCATGGTGGTTGCACACTTTATTATTATTATTATTATTATTATTATTATTAACAACATTTATTTTTGCTTTTTTTTAAAAATTATTTGTTTATTTATTTATTTATTATACATTATACAGAAGAGGGTGCCAGATGTCATCATAGATGGTTGTGAGCCACCATCTGGTTGCTGGGAATTGAACTCAGGACCTCTGGAAGAGCAGTCAGTGCTCTTAACCTCTGAGCCATCTCTCTAGCCCTATTATTATTTTTTAAATAACTTATTTAAATTAATTTTACATGCATAGGTGTGAAGGTGTCAGATCCCATGGAACAGGAGTTGTAGACAGTTGTGAGCTGCCATGTGGATGCTGGGAATCGAACCCAGGTCCTTTGGAAGAGCAGCCAGTGCTCTTAACTGCTGAACCTTCCCTCCAGCCTGAGTTGCAGGGGATTTATTTATTTATTTGCTTATTTATTTAATGCCCATGGGTGTTTTCCATTGGGTGTCATGTCAGGTCCCCTGGAACTAGAATTACAGACAGTTGTGAGCAGCCACGTGGGTGCTAGGAATAGAGCCTGGATCCTGTGGAAGAGCAGACTGTGCTCTTAACCACTTCCTCATCTCTCCAGCCCCAGTTACACACCTTAAATTCCAGGGCTCAGGAAGTAGAGGTGAGCAGATCTCTATGAATCGGAGGCCAGCCTTATCTGTGAATTGCCCGGCCAGCCAAGGTTACATAATGAAACCTCACCTAGCCACGAAGGAATCGAAAGGGTTGGAGGCAGGCACAGTGGCACATACTTGGAATTCCATCATTTGGTAGATAAGCTCCAAAGAGGAAGAGGAGGAGGGGGAGGAGGAGAGTGGGGGCAGCTGAGTATTGTGGCTCAAACCTGAAATCCCAACTACTCCGGAGACTGAGTCAAGGCCACTGGGCATGGTGGAACAGGCCTCTAATCCCAGTACTGGGAGGCAGAGACAGGTGCACCTTTTCAGAGGCCAACCTGGGCTACAGAGCTAGTTCCAGGGTATCTAGGACTACATAATAAAACCCTGTCTCAAAAGCAACAGCAAAAAGAATTCAAGGCCAGCCTGAGGATTTACCAGGATCTTATCTAAATAACTAAACATAAGCATTGAAAAGATAAGCTCAGTGGATGAGACCTCTGGGCGCTCTGTTCCTTTTGTTACCTTCTGAGACAAGGTCCCTCTGGGCAGTCCTGACTGTCCTGGCACTTACTTAGTAGCCCAGGCTGGCCTCAAACTCTGTGGCTCAGGATGACTCCTAATCCTCCTGCATGCAGTTATTACAGGTGTTTAAAACCACATGGGGCTGTCTCAAATAAACACTAAAAGAGTATAGCTATACTTCAGTGTTTGAATGCTCACCCAATAGGGCGAGGGCCTGAGCTGGATATTTGCAGGCCCTGATGGGAGAAGGGAGCCTGTGTGAAGAACAATATAAGAAAAATGTTTAAATGTTACCCGGAGGGGCTGGAGAGAAAGCTGGACAGAAAACATCAGTACCTTGTCTCAGGGACCCAAAGACCTCTTCTCGCCTCTCCCCGCCCTGCACACATGTGGTACACATATATACAGGCAGGCACACCCATACATAGAAAATAAATAAAGCTACCCTAAGCCTGACATGGTGGTGCACACCTTTTAATCCCAGAACTCTGGAGGCAGAAGCAGGAGGAACTCTGAGTTCGAGGCCAGCCTGGTTCACACAGTGAGATCCCGGACAGCCAGAAATACACAGGGAAACCCTGTCTTTTTTTTTTTTTTTTTTTTTTTTTGCAATCCACATTTTTTTTTTTTAATTTATTTATTGTATAGGAATGCTCAATCAGCATGCACACCTGCACACCAGAAGAGGGCATTATACCTCACTACAGATGGTTGTGAGCCACCTTGTGGTTGCTGGGAATTGAACTCAGAACCTCTGGAAGAGCAGCCAGTGCTCTTAACCTCTGAGTCATTTCTCTAGTCTGGAAAGCCTGTCTTTAAAAAATAAAAATAAGGGGCTGGAGAGATGACTCAGTGGTTAAGAGCACTGACTGCTCTTTCAGAGGTTCTGAGTTCAATTCCCAGCAACCACATGGTGGCTCATAACCATCTATAATACCATCTGGTATGCTAACACACAAGAAGAACATTGTATAATTAAGTAATATTAAAAAATAAATTAAAGGGGGCTGGAGAGATGGCTCAGCGGTTAAGAGCACCATCTGCTCTTCCAGAGGATCCGGGTTCAATTCCAAGCACCCACATGGCAGCTAACAACTGTCTGTAGTTCCAGTTCCAGGCAAACACCAAGGCAAAATAAATAAATAAATCTTTAAAAAAAAAATAAAAAAAAAAATAAATTAAAATTAAAAAGCTATCCTGAAGGCAAGCACGGTGGCACAGTCCTTGAGCCACAGAGGCAGGCAGATCTATTTGAGTTCAAGCCCTAGAGTGAGATCCAGAACAGCTAGGGCTACATAGTGAGACTCTATCTCAAAAACAAACAAAAAGCTCTCCTGTGAAGTGCATCACCATATTGTCCATCCTCCTGGGCCAGGAGCTGGCACACATTTTTTTATTACATATATTTAATTTGGAGAGAGGGGGTGCTCAGAGGACAATTTCAGTAAGCAGTTCTCTTCTTCCAGTTTGTAGGGCCTGGGAATTAAATTTAAATCATCAGGCGTGGCAGCAAGCACCCTTTCCCGCTGGGCCACCTTGCTGCCCCGTGCACACTTGTAAAAGGCCAGGCAGGGGTATTATTCATTTCAGGGTCCTCATAATCTTACCGTCATGGCACAGAAGCTGCCATAGACAGCCACGCTTCAATGGACAAGTAGCTTGGCTTCAGCAAAACTGACCAAACACCATTGACACCTATCTGGGAGTTGCTCTGTGTGGCTGAACACATGCCTAATGTTACCAAAGCAGACACAGCAATGCTCCCAGACCCAAGATGTTGGTTCACCTGGCCTTCTGTAGGGGAAGACCTGAGTGTGCCCTGAATGGATAAATAGCCACTGGGGACATTGGATGATCTGGCTGTGATCAGCAGAGGGAGAACCCCAGAATTCTTTCCCCAGGGCTTCCTGACCACCCAGGGTAGCCGGAACCTGCGGGCTGCTCGCGCTCTAGAACAAACATTTGCCCCTGTGACCGATGGCGCTGTCTCTACATTGCTGGGTCTGCTCATGCTTGCTGGTTCCAACTTTGACTTCATCATAAGGTACAAGAGGGCCTAGGAAGAGGGAACTATCCACCCTGGCCTCAGGGCCTGCCCACCAACCCTCCTTCCCTCCCCCCAGGTACTTCTTTATGGTGCTGACAGTACTAACACTCCTGGGCCTGCTCCATGGACTCTTGCTGCTGCCGGTACTGCTCTCCATCCTGGGGCCCCCACCACAGGTGACCGAGCTTTCACTCTGTTCTCACCCTAAGGGACAGGGTGGTAAAGCAAGGGATGGGACAGACGCATTACCAAATGCCCTCAGCCTTCAATGGGACTGGCCTTAGTCTTTTAGGACCCAGAGCAGAGGATCTGCCAGCCTTGCAATCTTGTATTGTGAGCTCTGTCTATCAATGGCAATGGTGATCTCCATGAAGGGGCTCACTGAGACTGGGGTCTCTTCCAGGTGGTACAGATGTACAAAGAGAGCACTCAGGTCCTAAGCCCTGCAGCCCCACGGGGAGGTGGGCTCAGGTGGGGCATGCCCCCCACCCTGCCCCAGAGTTTCGCCAGAGTGACTACCTCCATGACTGTGTCCCTTCACCCACCACCACTACCTGGAGCCTACGTCCACCCAGCCTCTGATGAGCCCACGTAGTCCCCCGCTGCCACCCGAGCTGCCCATAGCCCTAGCAACATAGAGAACTGGGTCTAGCCACTGAGTGAAAGTATCTGAATGGCAGAGACCCCACAGGACCACATGAAGTCACTGGAAAGCAGTGGATGGAGTGTGAGATGCACGGTAGACCCCTGGAAGGCCCCATGCTGCTGTCTGCATCTCCTCCCCTGACTCAGCCACCCTAGACTTATCCATAGCCAGTAAGAACAGCTTACTGCTTGGGTGAAAGCAGCCTAGCACATAGGACTCATGGAAACGCATGTCTGTGTCCAGGGTGGGGTAGAGGCTGTGTTCTGGCTGCAGTGCAGCCCTGTCCCTTTCTCCCCACACTGTCACCTCAGCAGACCAAGCCTAAGGGGCTTCAGCACACTCTCCCAGTCTTGGCCCTTCATTGTTTGGTGACTCCTAAGGAGGCCTTCTGTACCTCTTCCCACCTCCTACCATATAAGTTATTTATATGAAGATGTTTATTTTTGTATATAGATGCTATTGCTGTTGAAAATTTTATTTTTAAAGAGTAAAATATATTCTATACAAACTCATTTTAAATGACTATGGTGCTTTTTCTTTTTTAAATGACTCATGAAAGTTAGCTATCAGAGGTGGCTTGTGTAGTGTCAGGGCATGAAATCCTGGGCTTGTCTAGTTCTGGAAAAGAACTCAAAGCCCAGTATGGTGATGCACACCCTTAATCCTGGCACATGGAGGCAGAGGCAGGTGAATCCCTATGAGATTAAGGCCAACCTGGTCTACATAGCCAGTTCCAGGACAGCCAGGCATACTGCACAGAGAAACCTTGTCTCAAAAAAACAAAAGAGAGACCTCAGATGCTGAAGTTTCATCAAAATACTTGATAACTGGTAAGCATAAATGCTGAGAATAAGGCACTTTGGAAGCTGCAGGTTACTGTGCAGAGTCCAAGAGCCACACTACACACACCCAGTCCTGTAAATGGCACAGAAATCTCTGCTACAAAATCACAAATCTCCAAGTTACTGGGGATCATGTGCTTTACCAGCAAGCACAACAAGGGCCTATCAAAGATGCACACAGTGTGACGGCAGATGCCTGAGTGGAGGCCCCATAGAAAAGGCTTCCTATCTGCCAATGTGAAGCCAGCCTGACAGGTGGGGCACACCTACATACTATGAGCAGATGGCCAGTGCTCTGTGCTGTTTTTTACAAATAAAGTTGAGGCAAAATCTGTGTTTTGTTTTTTGTTTTAAAATCTTTATTTATTTATTTATTTGCCTTGGTGTTTGCCTGGAACTGGAACTACAGATAGTTGTTAGCTGCCATGTGGGTGCTGGGAATCGAACCCGGGTCCTCTGGAAGAGCAGACAGCACTCTCAACCGCTGAGCCATCTCTCCAGCCCCGCAAAATCTGTTTTTTAAAAATGCTTAGCATAGAAAATTATGCAAATGTCAGTGTCCATTCAGCATTCCAGTCCTGACCACTTCTCCATACTCAGCCATCCTCCAGTTTCCTGATATTCCAGCATGCCAGGAGGGGCAACCAGGAAACAGGCAGACATGGTGAAATGGAAGATCAGCAAAGTGGCCAACTGAAGAAGAGCTGGAGGAAGCAGGACCTAGGGAGCTATTTTAGGGGGTTTGTGGAGTGAAGGGAAGGAGCCTTGGCCCAAAGCAGCCTCCACAGCAGAACTGCTGTCATCCACAGTGGTGGCTGGGAGGCAGGAGATTGTCATTGGCCAGGTAACCATGTGGGAAATTATTCCTAGGATATCAGTGCCCAAGCCAGTGACAGTACTGATTGAAGCTGCTGTTAGTGGAGAGCTGGCCAGCCCTGTGGGCCAGAGGCCTGGAAGAGCCTGGACACAGCCCTGGGCTACAATGAGGGCCTTACCCAAGATGCTGAGGTCTTTCCCCACACTTCCCCAATTATCCCTGACTGACAGACATCCTGAATTCCAGCCACCACTCACCTGGAATGATCCTAACCAGGAACTGCCTTCTCACACCTCACCCATTCAAAGGTCAGAAATCATGGTCCAACCAAAGATCACACACAAAAAACACATTGCAGATGAATCAATACTGAAATGCCTTAGACAAATTCAAGTTAGCTGGCATAGTGATGAAGATCTGTAATCCCAGCACTCAGGCGATAGGGTCAGAGATTATCCTTTGCCACTTAAGATTTGGGGTTAGCTTGGGCTACATAAAATGCTGTTGTTTTATTATTTTTTAAAGATTTATTTATTATGTATACCATATACAGAAGAGGGTACCAGATGTCATCATAGGTGGTGTGAACCACCATGTGGTTGCTGGGAATTGAACTCAAGACCTCTGGAAGAACAATCAGTGCTCTTTACCTCTGAGCCATCTCTCCAGCCTTGTTTTTTATTATTTTATTACATTTTATTTAGTGTACAGGTAGGTAGTTGGGTGTGTATTGCTATGTTTCTAGTGTAAAAGTCAAAGTCTGAGGCCAGCCTGGTCTACAAAGCAAGTTCCAAGACAGCCAGGGCTACACAGACAAATTCTGTCTTGAATAAACAAAAATAAAACAACAACACACACACATAAACAAAAAAAAAAAAAACCACCAAAAAAAATGTAAAGCCAGCAGTGGCTGTGCACATTGGTGGGAATGATAGGTAGCCTCGTAACCACAAAGCCAGAGAACTGCTACAGGCCTCGGATGCTGGCAGAGTTCTTAGCCCTTTAGTGGATTGGAAACTAGGAATTTGTACATTTCAAAAGATTTACCTAATGGCCAGAAAGATGTGATGTCATATACAGAAGACGTGCGGGGGCAAAAGATGTCACAAGATAAGTTGGCTCTAGACATAGCATTCCAGCCTCAGCCCATCACTGAGGTTCTGATTGCTTAGTCAGCCTTACAGAAGGAGCGCTTCCTTTTAGGAACATTGTTCACAGCTGTGTTGAAAGGTTTTATCCTGATTGCATGATCGGTGCAGTCTCAAAGAATGAGGGTGTCCCTGAATGGATCCAGTCAGAGCTGAACCACCCCAGGCGCAGTCGGTCTTGGCCACTGACCTCATCCAGCCTGAGGAAAGAAGTCCCATACTACTTGCAAAGTGAGCTCACCCTGTGTAGCACCCAGCCCTGCTCCACCCTCTGGCTTAGCACCCTTCCATGGCTCCCCATGCCATAAATCAAGCCTAAGCCCATTCCAGGTTCCACCAGGGCTAGCCTCCACTGTCAGACAAAGTCTCTGTAAGATACACTCCACCTTCTGGACAGGAATGAGCCACGAATATTTGTGCACTGTAACTTTAAACTTGTCATTTCCTCTGCCTCTGCTCTTCCTCAGCTTCCCTAAAGCCATCGTTCAAGAGGAACTGGATGTTACTGAGTGTGGCGCTCACACTGGCAATCTCAGCCCTTATGAGGCTGAGGCTGGAGAATTTCTGTGAGTGTGAAACCAGCCGAAGCTACAGAGTGAGACACTGTTCTAAAACAAAACAAAACGAAAGATAACCTGGAGCCAGACGTGGTTACTTACATCTTTGATCCCAGTACTTGGGAGGCAAAAACCGGGGCATCTCTGTAAGTTCAAAAGGCCAGCTTGGTCTATGTAGTGAGTTCTAGTACAGTTAGGGCTACATAGACGGACCCTGTCTCAAAAACCAAAAAAAAAAAAAAAGATAACCTGGATGACAACCGCCAAAGGGGTGGTGACATGACTGGGCTGCTCAGTCTGAAATGGGGGTGCCCTGCCAGTCTGGAACAACAAAAGTCTACTCTACCAATCCCAGAAGGAATGAGGAAAGACAAGGCCCTGAGGTCCCAGGCAGCTGACAGAGAAGCAGGGAGAACAGCGGCCTGGAATCCACAGCTTCCTCTTGGTCAGCTCTGCTCACCCACATCCCCACAGCTGGTTTACCAAACCAGTTGGAGGCCTTTTAATTTGCATACCCATGCTACATCAAGAGAAAACAGTTTCACTGTGCTCAAGTTCCAGCCCTGAGGATGTTTTCCCACGATCTTACGATGCTACTTACTTACTTCCATGTATATAAACTGCAGCCTTTTACCCTACACAGCTGAGGCACTGAACCTCTGCGAGGCTGAGGCTGGAAGGCGAAGAACACACCCTTCCTTTGGTTTCCTTCACATCACTGACATCTTTCACCTTTCATACAAACATTTCCATGAAGAAGAACAGTTTTGAGTCAACATGTTTTCTTTCCGATGTGTCTTATTTTAAATTGTGTTTCTGTGTGTGTTGGGTATAGGTATGTGAATGTGGCATTGGGACACCCATGGAGACTAGAGACAGCAGATCCACTGGAGCTTGGGTTACAGGTGATGGGAGCCATGTGACATGGATACAATAGGTTAAACTTTGGTCCTTTCCAGGGCGTCTGAGCGTCTCTCAGGCATCACCATCACCTTTTTGTTTGACCGTTTTTGGAAAGACTCTCATTCTGTATTCCAGATTTCCTTGAACCCAGACTGACTGGCTCCCCCATGCTAGGACTACAGACATGACCCACCACACCCAGCTCATAATTCAGTTTTTGGAAGCCTTGTTTTCTACTGGCCTCTTTGATAGAAGCTTCAACAGTGTAATTAATTCTATCACTTGGGAAGCTGAGGCAGGAGAATCATTATGAGCTTCTTTGTTTTTGAAACTAGATTTTGCTATATTGCCCAAGGAGGCTAGCCTCATCTCTGCTTCAGTCTTCTCAGTGCCCTAATCACAGACCACCACAGCTAATTTGGTTTTTACTTACAGGTAACTCTGTAGACCAGGCTAGCCTCTGCTTTCCTGAGTGCTGGGATTAAAGGTGTGTGGCATTATGCCCAATTTGTTTTGTTTTCTGAAGCAGTTATCACCATGTAACAACCTAAGCTGTCCTCAACTGCTGACCTTCCTGTGTCAGCTTCCTGAGGCTATTCCACCCTGCTCTGCTTGCCTCATGCACATGCTCAGAAGACAGCAGTGTTAGCCTGCAGAAAGCTGGAGTTTTCTGTCCTCAATGGAAGTGTTCTACCCAAAGCTTGACCCCCAGAGAGATCACTGGAGACACAGATAGCCAGAATGCAACAGCAAGGGATTTTTGTTTGTTTGTTTGTTTGTTTTAAAAAACTTTATTTATTTATTTGCCTTGGTGTTTGCCTGGAACTGGAACTACAGACAGTTGTTAGCTGCCATGTGGGTGCTGGGACTTGAACCTCGGTCCTCTGGAAGGGCAATCACTGCTCTTAACCACTGAGCCATCTCTCCAGCCCCACAGCAAGGTTTTTATAGGCAAAAACTATAACATAGTCAGTTGCTTGGGTACAGGGTGCTGACATGCTACTGACTGGCTCATGCTCAGGGTCTTTCTGCCCCAGAGTATCTTTGGACTCCACCTGGATGAACCTCATCTGGACCCTACCTGAGGTGGCTGGTTTTCCCCAGAACTGGTCAAATAAGAATCTATTTCTCCCCCAGAACTGGGCGGATGTCTTGACTAATCTCCCAGAATTGAGCAGCCCCCTCACTAGAAATGCTAAACTAAACTTTATTTTACCTTTTTTTTTTTTTAAAAAAAAAAAAAAGACTTATTTATTTATTATATATACAGTATACAGAAGAGGGTACCAGATGTCATTATAGATGGTTGTAAGCCACCATGTGGTTGCTGGGAATCAAACTCAGGACCTCTGGAAGAACTATTAACCTCTGAGCCATCTCTCCAGCCCTATTTTACCTTTTTATAAAATAGATACTAGAATGCAAAATGGGGTTTCTTGAGCTAAGTTTTCTCTCTTCATTCTCTCTCTCTCTCTCTCTCTCTCTCTCTCTCTCTCTCTCTCTCTCTTTGGTTACTGTCTCAATCTTGGGTTTCTGGCAATATGTTTATAGAAGTAGTCTATTTATGCATCTGGTACCCTCTTCTGCCTACTGTATACATAATAAATTAAAAAAAGTAGTCTGTTTATGACACAGAGCCAAAAGGTGATGGCTAAGAAAAACAGTATCTTTTATCTTGCCAGTATTGTATTATTATAATCTTGCTCTATGAAGGCAGAAAATAAGTCTCTGAGCTTTTGAGGTGATACTTGGTTCTAACCATTTTAGAGCTGTCAAGGCCTGTCTATCTGGACGGTCTTATTTTACTTTCTTTGCACTAGCTCTTGTATCTACACTTGAAGGCCTAAACTGATCTGTAAGGCCTCATTGGATCTGGTGATATCATAGTGACTATAGAATCTAGGGCTAACCTAATCCAGCGTGTGGCCCTTAGAGGTAGGTAGGGGTGAGGTGGGGGGGCACCTGGTGCTGTCCCTCTGTAGCTGAGTCTGTATTTTATCTTAAGACATTAAGTCACTTTTTTTTATTTTGGCAGATTTTTTTATACTGGTACTCTAGCTATGAAAATGGACTAATATATTTATTTATTAATTAATCTTCAAGGGAGGAGCTGCTATTTCTGCAAACTAGAATATTTTTACAGTACTGGCTTTGCAAAGAAAAAGAATTGCTAGAAAACAAATCAGTATGTCACTTAGCATGGACTTCGCTTATTTTTTAGTCTAGGCTCTTAGTTTTATTTTTTGGCAAGCCAGCCAGACATTATTCTAGCACTGTCTTGTTTTTTTTATTTTATTTTATTTTATCTGCCTGCCACTGCAAGACTGTTTATTTGCTAATATTTTTAAACGTGTAAGCAGAGTAAGCACAGGTTTAGTACAGGGCCTGAGAAGATGGTATAAAATAACGTAACCAAAAGCAAGAGAATCACAGGCATGCAAGCATCGTATTACCTTCCGTGTTCTCTATCCAAACAGGGTACCCATTGAAGAGAGAACACAGATAACCATCTTTAATCCACAAGCAATATATCTTTATGTCAGAATTATAATTTTATTTCCTTTTAAACTGTCCTCCACTTTTAAATCTTGCTTTACAGCTCCTTTAAGATTTTTTGCTGGGGGCGGGAGGGGGAAGGGAGCTTGAACAAGGACATACACGGATAAAAAATATGACTTTATTCATAATAAAAAAAGAAAAAACATACAGAAAGAAAAAAAGATTTTTTTGCTGGGAGCCTAGCAGTGGTGATTTTTTTGGAGGGTGGGGGGCAGAATATATGTAAATACTATAGTATTTCCAGCTATTGAAGGTGAGGTGCTGAGGCAGAAGTGTTCTAGACCAGTAAATCCAGACCAGCCTGAGCAACAGAGCTAAGAATCCTTCCAATTTCTGTAAGAACTTTTTGCTTTAATTTTTCTGAGACAGGGTTTCTCCATGTAGCCCTGACTGTCCTGGTACTCGCTCTGCAGCCCAGGCTGGCCTCAAATTCACAGATCTGCCTGCCTCTGCCTATGAGTGCTGGGATCAAAGGCGTGTGCTACCACGGCCCAGCTTTTTTGTTTTTAATTTAGCTGGAAGTGATGGTACATGATGCCTTTAATCTCTGTACCAGGGAACAGAGGCAGTTGGAACTCAGAGAATTCAAGGCTAGCCTGACCTACATAGTGAGTTCTAGGCCAGCTGGGGTTACCCACTGATAGATTATCCATCCTCACCCTACCCGGAAACTCTTATATTTCAGATCAGTACTGCTAGATATCCAGGAACATTAGTAGCTTGTCCTGTAATGCAGTAAAGGATGTTGAAGGATTAAGGGGGAAAGTGTGACAATCACCACAATGGAACCACCACAGGGATACATTGTCGCTGAGGGAGCACCGGCTGGGGGAATTGCAGAAAAGATCTCAAAAAGTGACAGAAGATAGGCTGCAGATAAACCAGTTCGAAAGTACCATTAGAAGGCAGAAAGGGCATGAGGTGGGCAAGAATGAGATCCCGGTTCCTGACCCACGGAAATGAGAAACACTATTTTCAGGGCTGGGAGAGAAGATGAGAAACTTGAATCTGCGCTGAGCCTGGAGCCAGGAAGCTGATTCGTTGTTAAAAGAGGATGAGCTAAATAGATAACAACGTCATCCGAAAACAGAGGCACAGAGAGTGACTGGCAGCAGGAAGCTGTATGAGCTCATGGAACAAAAGCCACCCTCGCTTCCGGTCTCGGGGTGCCGCTCGAGCACACAGGACGGCCCCAACCTTGGGCCCACTGCCCCGCCCCTACGTCTAGGCGGAGGCTCTAGGCTCTGCTCCAGACTGAGAACGATCGTTCTGGCATCCGGCTCTCTGGGCTTGCTGGGTGCGGAAGCCAGCGTCGAGGGCTGAGCACCCTGGGAGCTGTAGTTTGGGGTGTGATCAAACTCCTCCCAAGTCCGGGAAGTAGATCATTTGAAACGAAGGTCCAGAAAACGGTGGTGATCCCTGGGCAGAGTTCCCCTTCGCCGACGGCACGGGGCACCCCGCGCTGCATCTGCATCTCCTCTACGTAAGGCGTGGTACTTCCACGCCTCCACAATTTGCTCCACCTGTAGGAGAAAGCAGGTCACCACGCGGTCCGAAGTCCCCGGCAAGGGCCCCGGTTCCTCATCCCCACTTGGTGGAGTGGATCTCAGCCGGGTTATTTGAGTCCGCACCGGGATGAGCGGCTCCTGTCGGTTCTGCTCTTCCAGGGCGCTCAGCTCTGCCGGGGCCAGCAAGGCCAATCTCAGTTCTCCAACCACTGGAGCCGCCACCTCGGCCACAGGTCGCTCCAACACCGCCTGTGGAAGCAAACCTTGAGCTCCGACGGAGCGGCGGCCTGTGCTCTGCCACCCGCTTGCCGAGTTCTTGTGGCCCGCGCCCTCGCCTCCCCCAGCTGTCACTCACGGCGCCCACGCGCGCCCAGCTTCGGGCTGCCTTGACCAGCTCAGCCTCGTCCACGGAGAGCTTGTCACTGCGCAGCACGGGCAGCAGCGCAGTAGCCGACAACTCCAGGAAGCCACGGGTGCGGAGCGCTTCCTATGGATCGTTGTATCGATCAGGGCGGGAAAGAATGGTGTAGGGGAGAGACTGGCTACAAAGTATAATGATGGCGAGCTGTACCTGGCTGTGAGCCTCTATGAAGGTTATGCATTGTTCCTGCAGCGGCCGCAGGCCAAAGGTTACAGCAACCTGAGAGCAGAGTGAAGGTGGTCAGGCTAGAGAGTGGAGAGGCCATGTAGCCCAGCTCTGCACGTTAGGGACTGCCACAAGCCCGAGTGCAATCCAAATGGGGAGGCTGACAGCACTTGCAATATCTCATGAAATTAGACCTGGGGAAAACGCAGTGGCCCAAGAACACACAGGCAGATGCTAAAGGAGACCATGTTCAGGTGCTTCAAACTCCCTCTTGGAGCCCAAGCTTGGCTTCTAAACTCACCTCCCACTTTCCCCCATCCCTGCTTAGAGCCATTTCCTGTTCTTATTGTTTCTGATATAGGGTTTCTCGGTGTAGCCCTGTCTGGCCTCAAGCTCAGAGATCCACCTGCCTCTGCCTCTAGAGTGCTGGGATTAAAAACACGCCACTATCACCTCCGGGCTCAATTAATTTCCCACTCTTAATAGAAGGCCACTATGTAGCCCTGGCTGGCCTCGAACTCATATCTCATTGTCTCTGCTTCCTGAGTACTAGTATAAAAAGTGTGTGTCACCATGCCTTCCTTTCTCAGGCCTTTGACTCTTCCTCCTATGTATGACCTTACTGATGCTCTTTACACCTCACAGATCTGGGTATAAAGTTTATCTCATAAGCATCCTTGAGTACACACGCCCTCATATTGTACTTTATCACATGTAGCCAGTTAAGGCTTCTGGAATGTGGAGAGGCCAGGACCACATTCTAAAAACCAGATTCCTCCCCAGGGCTGCCCAGCAATACCCACCTGCAGGGCCTCACAAACCAACTCCACATCCAATACCTTCACCACAAACTCCAGGCATAACTGGGGACAGAAATGAAAGTGAATTGTATGGCGGTGTCCCTGCCTCAAGACTTCAAGTCCAACCCTAGAAGCAGCGAGAAGGCTTGGAGCAGTGACCCATCCAGACTTCCAGCAGCCCCAGAACCATCATGACCTCCCAGCTGTGGGACACAGAGTTGTCCAAACCTGCAACTTAGCAAGCCTAGAGGCCTGCAGGCTAGCAAAGCCGAGCCCAAAGCACCTCCAGGGCACTCATCTCCTCTAAGACCCATCCGAAACCAACAGTCTCTCCTCCTCTTTGACTCAACTTCTATTTTTAACACTTAAATTTCATGCTTGACATCTCCCTTTCTTCCAGAAAAGCACTGGGTGGTGCCAGCTGTCTTTCCACAGAGCCACCCAGCTCCCTTGGACTGCCATTTTCATGCTGGCCACAAAAAACTTCACTTGGACTTGACTCTGACACTAATCTGACTGGCCTGTGGGATTTTTCCTTTTCTATCAGGTCCTTCTCCAAAACTTTCAGTGACTCTTTACTATCTTTGCATTAAAAGGACTCCAGGGGAAGGAAAGCTGAGACAGGGTCTTACTGGGGAACTTTGGCTGGCCCAGAACTCGCTCTGTAGACCAGGGTGGCCATGAGCCTGCTGGAAATCAGGTATATACCACCATACCTGGCTAGTGCTGGCATTTGAACCCAGGACCTGTAGCATGCTGGGCAAGGGTTCTATCACTGAAGTGCATTCCCAGCCTAAAACACAAATCCTTAAAACATCTACCTGAGCCAGGCTCCCAGTACCCTTCCAGTTCAGTTTACATCCATGATCCCAGTCCAACCACACCACACATCTAACTAGCTCCTTGAGTACCCTGTGACTATAATTCTATCTTCCCACACAAAAATTCCATTCTCCAGGAATCTCCATACATCAGCAAGTCTGCCTATCACACTCAGACCCCTACTTTTTTTTTAAAATTTTTTTTTTATTTATTTATTATGCATACAGTTTTACAGAAGAGGGCGCCAGACCTCATCATAGATGGTTGTGAGCCACCATGTGGTTTTGCTGGGAACTGAACTCAGGACCTCTGGAAGAACAGTCAGTGCTCTTAACCTCTGAGCCATCTCTCCAGCCCCCAGACCCCTACTTTTAAGTTTAGCTTTTTGAGACTAAGTCTCACCCTGTGGTCCAGGTAAGCCTTAACTCCCTAGGTAGCTCAGGCTGGCCTTAAGTTTGCCATCGTCCTCAGCCTTCAGAGTGCTTGGGAACGCTGGCCTGAAGCACCACGACCATGTGTGGTGTCTTCATGTGTCTCATTCAATCATGGGCCAAAGCTAATTTACTCTTGTACTGCAGAACCAGCCATAAATATTTCCAATGCTCACTCAGCACACACTGAGCATGTGCAGACCGTGTACATTCTTCTGTGTACAAGGAAACCAAGATGGCTTGCCTAAGACACCCACCTCTCGAAGCTCTTCCAGCCCATACTCCACAGCTGCTGTCAGTACTTCCAGCACCTACGTGGGGGTGAGGGTGATTGAGAGAGCAGAAGGGAGTTTCCCCTGCCCTTCTACCCACAGCATAACTGGCAAACTCCTGCCTCTTGTATCCCCAGCCTCTCTCCGACCCGGACCCCTGCTTGGTAGGCTCACAGAGTATCGGTGCAGCGTGACACTGTTGGTGTACAGGAACTCCAGCACAGCTAAGAAGGCCTCAGCCGGCACAGTGCTTAGCACCACGGGACTAGGTAGCCCAGGGCCTGGCTCTGGGCCCAAAAGTCTCTGGAAGAAGTTGCATCTACAGGCCAACAAGCACCGGTGGGCAAACACCTCTTGCCGTTCTTGACCAACCACAAAGCAAACATCACTGTGGACGAGAGGACAGAGAGCCAGGGAAGGAAATCTGGAACCTACATTATACTTTCGGCCACACTGGGACTCAGCTTCTTTTTATATAAGGTCAAAGCCCACGTCTAGGAAACACAGGTCTAAACTGTAGTCTTAACTCCACCCCGTGACTTTCTATCTTTGACTCTCAGACTTCTCAGCCATGACCACAGGTCTCAGAGGAATTGACTATGCTTGGTCAAAGAGGGGGTACCAGGGTTCATGCAAGCAAGATTGATGGCTCCCCAGTCTGTGGCTGGGGGAAAGGAAGCTCCTCTACGTACTGCATCCACAAGATGCCAACTCAGCGTTTTTACTCTCCCTCCAGTAAGAGGGTGTGAGGATGTGGGGAACAGAGCGCACTGACTGCAAGCAGACATGGTAGTGATGCACTATCATGAGGTGAGACCACATTTTCCATCTTCATGATCACTTCCGGCCCCAGCCTCTGGGCCTCTGGAGCTCTGAGGGGGAGGCAGCAGAGGAAGCCTCATCTTCCAAAGCCTCTTACTCCCAGGCTCAAAGCCTGAGGTTCCACTCTTTAGGCCAGACTGTGACACTCTGCCCTCAAAAAAAGAGAATTATGACAGTCGCTAGCCCTGGGGAGCGAGCAGCCTCTGAGACAGTCAGTGGGAATGAGAAGCAGCAATCTGGCTCCCATGACCAGCCCTGCCCCCAATCAACTCTATTCCTGGTTTCAGACAGCATGAGGCTCTTGGGCAAGCAGTGGGCGGTTAGTCTTGAACTGCTTCCTGTCTGGGTCTCTGACCCAATCCTTTGTGCTTCGTTCCTGTTATGAATCCCTGGAGTCCTCTTCTCCTGTCTCTTCACAGGAAGAAGTCCAGCACTTAGTGGAATACCCAATGGGAGTGAGTCAAGTCAAATCCCACCTTTTAGAGCTGAGGGGGTTGAGGATTCCTTCCTCAGAGAAGGAAGGGCTTTGCCTGAGTTCACACAGCTGCCGTCTTGTCTATCCCCCACAGCCCCCACCTCTGACTCTCAGGATAGCATGGACACAGGCCAGTAGACATCTTCTCTACTTGACAGTCCTCAAAGACTGAGTTCACCAGAGAGGCCAAGTGGTCTTTCCTGGTTTCTTTCCCCTTAGCCTCCTCAAATTCATAGGCCCATGAAAGCCAGTTAGGGAAAACCCACCAGGGTGGCCACTACCTCACCTGTACCGAGGGTCGTTGACAAGGCTTCGGAGTGCTGTGGAAAACGGTGCAGCCTGCCCGTGCACAACCAATCCTGGGTTCTCCATATGTGGGATGAGCAGCAGAACAAAGGGTGGAGCGGCCTAGGAGGCCCAACCAGGCCAAGAAGCCTGAGAGGGAGAGCGGGAGCTGTAGACGCCTGTTTGCTGAGGAGCTGAAGAGACCCAGGTGCCTGAAGAAGGCCTGAGGCTCAGGAAAGGGATGCAGGTACAGAGAGAACCCAAAGAAGCTGAGGCTGGAAAGGCTTATGATCTTGGAGAAGCTGCTGGTGGATGAGGCCCAGGTTGGGAGACTGCCCAGGCAAGCGGCAGGGTGGGAAGCCTGTGAGTTTCCATGGAAACTGGAGCTGAGCCTGAGGAAACCCCGCCCATCTTTCTCTCTGCCCAGGAAAATATTTCAGCAGTAGAAGAGCCTTAAGAAGAGTTTGAGGGGCCTAATGCTGGCTCCTGCCTACACTAGGTTCAGAATTGAAGGCCTCTGCCTTCCTAATCCCTTCTCTATGGGTTCAGTTTAGAACTGGGGTAGCCAGGCCTGAGCTAATCACCTCATCAGGGAAAATTCTCACCCCTAAGTGTGATTTTTGGAGCTCAGACTTAGTTTGCCCGGGAGGGGGCAGCTCCATCCCTTCCAGTGTAGGAGTGATGAATGTAGGTCCTAACAGAAGCAAGGCAGCCCCTGGCATCTCTGAGAAGCAATCATCTCTAGGGAGAGAGGTAGTATGTACTAGATAATGGGGAATGAAGGAGCTGTGGCCAGCTGGGGACAAGTCCCAGGGCACCTCAGTGGGTCAGCAAAGGTCAAGAGACCGGAATTAGATTTCCACTGAGTCATGGTTATGCCAGGCCTGGGTCTTTCCCACTGAGCCAAAAAGCCCCCCTCCTTAGCACATCCTCCTTACTTAGAAGTAAGGAAATCATCCAAGCCCCACCCTAACTCTGCCCAGAAGCGGAAATGTTTGTCCTTGTTGAGGCTGATGGGAGAATGTAAAACCATGACGTATTCTTTCCTGTGAGCCCAACACTGGATTCCTAAGAAGCTGCTCTCATAGTCTCAGGGTTTTAGCTATCCCAGGGCCCTGTGACTTGTTCACAAAGTGGCCATGCCAGATGACTGGCTACTTCACAAGAAACAGTGTCTCTTTGAATGATGTGGGCAGTTTGTGGGACCTCTGGCAGTGGGGCCAGAATTTATTCCTCGTGCATGAACTGGCTTCTTGGAGCCCATTCCTTACAGAGGAGCACCTTGCTCAGCGTTCATACTGGAGGGAGGGGCTTGGTTGTGCCTCAACTGGATATGCCAGACTACACTGACTTCCCCTGGGAGTCCTTACCTTCTCTGAGGACTGGATGGGGGTTAGGGGTGAGGTGGGGGGAAGCTGAGGGAGGGAGAAATGGTGGATATATTAAAAAAAAAAAACTTAAAAAAAATAGTCTGAAAAGCAAGCACCTTCCTGACAAGTGCATCTGCCTCTTGCTGTGATGCTCTAGAAGGTCCCGTGGACACCCCCTCCCCATAACTCAGGACATCTCCCCCAGCAGGTGCTCACTTAGCACTTAGGTTACTCCAGAGTTTGGTTGGAAGAGTTCTGGGAGAGGCACGCTTGCCACAGCCCTCCCATGGTAACCACACAACACAAGCCTTCCCTGCCCACAGGCCCATCAGGGCAGCTCGGGAAAGACGGTGAGGCCAGCAGAGCTTGGAGGCCAACGGCTGCAGGTGAGTCAGGTGCCTGAGGGAGTTTCAGAAGAGAGAATCCATCCCACAGATGACTGTGAAGGAGACCTAAGGAAGAGGGTGGAAATGGCTTCACTGTTGCCTGCCTCCAGATGCAGCAGATCAACAGAGATAAAATCACACTTAGGGCAGGAAAGGCGATTAAGTTCTATACTTCTGAGGCTAGAGAGATCTGTGGGAGTGACAGAGTTGGGTCTGTCCCCTCTGGCTATGGATTGCAGAAACCAGCATCATGTCTCCATCCTACTGGAGAAATCATGTGTGTGGGGGGGGAGTAGGTTTACTGCTCATCCAGTCAGCCTCCATAGTGACCACCGGAAAAGAACTCTGGGCAGAGGTTCCACGATCATAGACTCACACCCTCAATTTGATCTACTTGTTCCAAAGAAACAAGTAGGAAAGGGATATGGAAGAGCTAGTCATGGTGCTACAGGCCTATAGTCTACTAGAGAGGAAGTGTGGTCACGTATCCTGTGATCCTATCACTCAGGAGTTGGAGGCAGGATGGTGGGGTTCTAGGCCAGCCTCAACCACAGAGTTGGAGGCCATGTGAGACATTGCCTCAAACACACACACACACACACACACACACACACATACCAGAGAAATCTCAGCTTTGATGAGCAAGAGACTAGGTGTAGGGAGCTCTCAGCCAGTGAAGGCCACTCCTAAGGCATGGATCTTCCACAGGCAGGAAGATGGCTGGCAGGACTCTGCCATCTGGACGTCAGGAGGAGGAGACTACCAAAGACCTGAGTCTGAAATTACCACCAGGGAAGTCTGGAGGTCACCTGCCCAGCATTGATGAGAGCCGACCAACAGGCCCAGGCCCGGCCTCCCGTAGAGGCTCTCTGATGAGCCTACACCCATCTTTCTCCCGACGCAACTCCCTGGCAGGACCCCTAGTAGGTGCTGGAGCTCGACGACCATCCATAGGCCCAATGCCCCCTTTAGGTTCACGAATTAGCTTTTCTGGGCTACCCCTGATGCCTGCCCGTCGGATGGCACCTTCGTACCGCACAGAACCGGCGCCAGGGGAGCGTTGGGAAACTGCAAGTGCTCAGCGTGTCCTGGAGGGAGCGCTGGAAGCAGGGCTGAGCAATGTGTGCTACTCTGGTGCTGAAGCAGGCAAACTCACACAGTCGCTATGTGAACAGATACGCATGCGTGTGCGGGAGCTCAGCCTACCCCGCTATAAACTGGTGTGCAGTGTGGTGCTGGGACCACGGGAGAGACAGGGGGTGCATGTGGTCAGCCGCGCACTCTGGGATGAGGTGCACGATGGACTGGCCTCTGCCACCTTTACCAATCCTTCACTGTTTGCTGTTGCTACTGTCCATGCAGTCTACTGGGAATGATAAAGCCTTCAAGTTCTGAAAAAACGGTTTATTATCCCAGGAGGACACCCCGCTGGGGCGCACATCCCAATAAATAAATGTCTGTTAATAAATAAAAGTGGTCCATAAATAATGCCCCCTAGCTGGGAGCTAAGGCTCAGGCTTATCTCAGGGAGAAAGGGAGGGCAGGCCATCCCCAACTGTAGTAAAGCTGGTCCCTGATTCCCTGGGGGATTCAGCCCAGAGCCCCCAGTGAGGCACCAAAGGGACAGGAAGGGCCACAAAGGCAAGGGCCAGAGTCTTTTTCAGGCACAGGCCTGGGGTCTGGATCACAGCCTGCTCTGCAGGTTGGCACCTAAGCAGGACTTCGATCCCTGAGCAGGCGCAGAGCATAGCGCAGACGCTGCCGCAGGTCCGGGGAGCAGCCCAGCTGCCGGAGGTGGGAAGCGAGGTAAGTACAGGCACTGCGATTTCGTGCCACGAAAGTCACAAGGAGAGGCTCCCAGCCACTGAGGATCAGCTTTGTGTGGTCTCCATAGAAGTTCACCTGTGCACAGAAGGGAACAGTCTCTGGGGCTTGGACACCAGATCACATACCTTCCCAGAAGCCTTTGCCTACCAGATCTTTCCTCCAACTCCGGGGGGGGGGGGGCTCTTACCTGGACAGTGCCATCACTAAACAGCATGAGTAGGGCCTGATCAGTCTTCACCCACTGTAACAGCAAGGGCGGGGCAGGCACCTCTACCTCTTCCACACTGGGCAGATCTCCGCCCTGGGAAAACAGGCAGGTGAGGTTGCTAGACTGGCATGAACTCTCCCTACGGACAGACGTCTCCTGCCTGCCCTTACAGGTTCAACCACTATCTTTGAGCCACCCCTCCCCCATCAACAGTGGTGACATCAAGACACGTTATTCCCTAAAGTTCCCCCACCGCAGCTCACACACCTTCATGAGATGCTGCTCCATGTAGGAGGTGAAATACCGCAGGATGCCCAGCTGAGGCTGCAGAGCACGAGGTACAGAACCCACAGAGAAGGAGAAGTGCTTGGTGCTGGTGGGGTTGTAGTGCACAATCCTGAAGGTGGGAAATGCAGAGAGAAGGAGTCTGGCATTATCGTTCCTCTCCTTTGGATATGAAGCCCCAGACCCCTGAGCACAGAAACGCCCAGGTGCAACACCACTTAGTACAATAGCCTAAATACAAAGCACCCCAAAATAGCACTCACTTTCTATTGGCCGACAGGGCCATGTGTGTGCCATCGTTGAAGAGCACGGCTACACGGCGGCTGGAGAGCTGGTACCCAAAGCCAAACTTGTTGGAGTAGTCTACCCACTTGCTGACCCACACCAGAGGCTCTGGCTGTGCCAATGGGGCGGGGTTCTGTTCCGCTGTTACAGGAAAGGAGAGTGAAGACATTCTCCTGGCCTCTAGGTCAAAAAGAACTTGCCAAACTATCCGAATGTACCAAAGAGCTCAGCCTTACCTGGGGGCATGAAGGCCACACAGTTTCTCAGTGCACAGAGGGCAGACTCTACCACCGTGGCCACAGTCAAACCTTCTTCAAATCCTGAGGGAACAGGGTGCTGACATTTAGGCAATAGCCTCCTGGGCCCAGGTCATGTCCTCGGCCGAGTACTTCCTTCTAGGCCCTGTCCTCCATCCACCCAGCCCCCTGCAGCACCTCTCATCTTCTGGCTCCTCACCATCGGCACTGCTTGCCAGTGTCCCACGGGGTGAGCTGTCCTCAGCAGCTGTCTCTACCAAGCTGACAGGGGCCAGACCTGAAGCTGCTGGAGCCTGGAAATTTGGGTAGAGAGGGAGTGAGATTAGGCCCCAAGTCCAAATCCTTGAAAGTCCAGTGGCCCAGCCCTGTTCCTGATGGCTCTCAGGGCACCCCAGGTCAACCTCAGCTGGCTAATGAGACACAGCCAATTAGGCTACCACGAGGTTGGATGCTTCATCAGCCTTTTATGCTGGGCTTCCCTCAGCTGCTAGGGTCAGGGTGAGTCAGGGGAATAATGCTCACGTGAGCACCTCACCTCAGGCTTGACATCTGGATGACCGATGGATGTGCGCATCAGGCCGCTCACCAAGCAGGAGACATTACCCTGTTCCTCAGAATGGTTCTTATCTGGGGGTGAGGAGAATATAGCCCTCAGTGTCCTGCCTAACCACATTTCCCAAAGTGCTCACACACAGGCAGGTGTTCCCAAGTGTCCAGACAATACATGTTCTCCCCAAAAGTCGACAGGCACCATGCCTGGAGCCATCCCCTACAAATGCCTGTAACAAACAAGTCACTACAACACTCTGCTGCACAGTGTCCTCAGCCCACTGACTCCTGACTCACTCTTGTTCTTTTTCCTGCTAAACAGGCTCTTGGTAACTTTGGCAAACAGACTCCTCGCAGGGTTGGGGGGTGTCAGATCTGGAACCGTCACACAGCTGCTGACAGGGAGCCGATCAGGGGTGTAGCCCTGAGGAAGACAGCCAGGCAAACAGAGAAGTGAGATGCCAAGGGTCCTGCTTCCATTGATCCTTTGAGAACACGCAGACTGAACTGCGGTGTCTGGAAAACCACAGACCTTCGTGAAGAAGTCATGGCGTAGGATCTGTTCAATAGAGGGGCGGTCTCGGGGTGAAGCCCGAAGGATGGCGGCCAGGAGCTGACGGGCAGGTGGTGAGAGGCTGGCAGGCAGCGTGTAATGAACCTGCTTGATGCAGCGGTACGTTTCCTTTAGGTCAGCTGTCTCAAATGGGGGGCTCCCACACAAGAGTGTGTACCTGTGCCCAGAAACGAAAGATCAGCAGTCAAGTAGTGTGAACACCCCATCCATGCACTTAGCATCTGTCTGACAATGACCTTGGCACTCACATGACACAACCAAGTGACCACACATCTGCCTCCGGGCCATGGCCTTGTCTTAGCAGCACTTCTGGAGCCACATAGTTGGGCGTGCCACAGATGGTCCTGAAAGAGGGTAGGCCGGGAGAGGGTAAGGCTCAGACCCAGCCCAGCACCCACCCCCATTCCTGCCCCTGCTGTGAGTTCAGACAAAGCAGCTGCCTGTCACCAAAGGCCAGAGAGCTCCTGCTTGTCTTGGGACAATGGATGCTGAGAATGGCAGCTGAGTCCTCACCCGCCCGACTAGTCCAGCTGCTCAGCTGCCCTGCAGCACAGGAGGAGGCCCTGATCCCATCATGGCCCCCTCTCCCAAGGTCAATAGAGGGTCCAGGACCAATCCCTTCCCCCACTCCCGTCTGTCAAACACTCATTAGGCTGTCACCTCCCACAGTCTGTGCCACATACAATCAACACCAGCTGTCACACCCTCCGTAAACACTCACCTGCCACACATGCTATCTGTGTCACACACACAGGGATCTTCGTAGACACACAGGGTAGCATAGCATGCCCCACCGTTCCACTCAGTCTGTCTCGCATACATATGCTCACTGCCTGGCCTGTTTTCCCATCCAACACTGGATCAGCTATACATTTCCAAAAATTCTTAGACTGGCATCTAAGGGACTCAGGGCACCCACCCATCTGTGCCACACATTCATAACACTGTTGTCTTAGGCTGCCACCTCTACCCTCACATATACAGCCCATCACTCCATCCCTGTTTATCCCAAACACACATCAGGTCACCTTGCTTTCCACATACACACTGTCACACTGTACATCATCTGTGTGACCACCATCTCCTCACTCACTTTTTCCTCTGCTCCGGGGGCTCTAAGCGAGCTGCCAGCCCAAAATCCCCCACCTTCAATTCCATGTTATCAGTGATGAAAAAATTTCCTAGATAGTGACAGAGAGTCATGTCAGATTCTTCCCTCCCCAGGTCCCCACCCTTCCGACTAGACCCAGGGATCTCACCTAGCTTCAGGTCTCTGTGCAAGATACCCCTCTGGTGCAAATACTTGAGGCCGGAAAGGATCTGACGCAGGTAGTAACGAACCTCTGGTTCCAACAGGGTGTGCCGGGCCTTCCAGATGTGGGCCAGGGACTGCAGAAAGCCACTGTTTCAGTCCCTGCTTGCCTTCCCAAACCCGCCCTCCATCTGTGCTTGCTAAGAATGACAGGAACCCAGCTTTGGATATTAAGAACCCGCTTCCTTTCCCAACTATGTCCCCGCTGAATCTCCCCTATTCCGGACCTTTCGACTACAGAGCTCCAGGAAAATGTATATGTTGTCAGCATCCTCGAAATGGTGCGAAAAGCGAACGATATGGCGGTGGTGTAGATCCCGGTGCAACTCGATCTCGTTTAGGATCTGCGACGAGGGCGCGAGATCGTCATCGTTCCAGGGTTCCCACGCCACCATCCCCTCCCTACCCTTTGGTCCTCAGGGCCTGGACCCACCTTCTCGCGCTGATGCGGCTTAGCAACGCGGCTCTGCGGGATGACTTTGACCGCGTAGGCTACACCGGTCTCGGTGTCAGTGGCTTCATAGCAGCGGGCGAAGCCCCCCTAAGAAAAGGAGGATGCATCGGCCCGGATGCTCTGGAGAGGCAGGGTCGGGCCCGGAGTGTTTCCCTCCATCTCCATCAATGTCACCCCAAAGCTCCCGACCTACCTTTCCCAACAAGCGGCCCTTGCTGTAGGTACGGCCGCTGCACGGATCTGTGATAAGGCGACCCGGGTCCGGCGCCGGTGGCCCGGCCAGCACCTCAGGCTCCGATCGCGGCAAGGCACTAGCAGGCGGCCCCGGGCCGGCGGGGGGCGCGGGCAAGGCGGCCGCGCGCGGGAAGGGGCGCGGGGACAAGAAGCCAGCGGCGGGCTCCATGCGGAAGGCGCGACGTAGCGCCCGCCCGAGCTGGTTCTCGGTTCCGCCCGGCCCCGGCTGCGCGTGGTGCTGCCTGGTTTCTCTACGCCGCGATCGAGCCCGAGGGAGCCCGGCGTTTTTATCAATGAATGCCTGCCCCCTCCTGGGTGTCTCGTCATCGCGAGCTCCGCCCCTTTCCTGGCTGCCAGACTTGGAGAAGCCACGCCCTCTTCTCGGTACGTCACCTGAAAGATCCTCCTCCTGCCCTGACGTACTTTAAGGCCACGCCTCCTGCTCTGGCCTTAAAGGCTCCGCGGTAGTGCTAGACACCACAGCAGGTGCAAGGCTGTTCCTCTTTTTTCTCTCTGCTACTCCGTCCAAGTGGTGATTACGTGTTTTGCAAAAGGCAGCCCCTTTTTTCTTCATCCTTCCGGGTATATGCTGAAGTCGGAATGGAGGCCAAGTATCCGGAGGCCTCTTCTGGATCAACGTTCCAGCTGGGAGATGGACGGCAGGGGTGTCAGAAACTTGCCTCACCAACCCGGGCAGTCTCAATGCTCTGGGACGGAGCCCATAGTCCTAGCCTAGTGCTGCCCTCTTTGGAGACTATGGAATAGCACGCTTTGGAGCCCAATTTACCTGATCTGGGACTGTACAATGGGTGTGTGGAACACAGACGGGTATTTAAGGTTTTGTTTTTGTTTCTGTTTTCAAGACAGGGCTTCTCTACGTAGTTCTGTCTGTCCTCGAACTTACTCTGTAGACCAGGCAGGCCTTAAACTCATCTGCCTGCGCCTCCAGGGTGTTGGGATTAAGGCACCACCTGGTTTCAATGACTTCGATGTGGAATCTTAATCCCTCTGATTTCGTGCAAGGATCAAACGTCTCCACCTGGTTTTGTGGGATTATTTTCACTCTGAGCTAACCATTCAGATCTCAGATTTACTAAAAACATCTGATAAATGACAGGCACTGCCTCTACTAAGAATGATCTAAGTTGTAGCTCTCTTTCAGTTTACAAGATTCTGCGCTATGGAAGCAGACTAAGAACATAAGCAAAGTAATTAAAGAAGGAAGTAAACAAGAGAGCAACCAAGAGTCTGCTTTCCAAGGGCTAGTCAGAAGAGCCAACAAATACATACACCCAGTTCCTGCCACCTAGATGTCTCCATGGAACCCTTCAGTTCCATCTCCCCCTCAGATTCTGGTCTGCTCATAGTCTACCTTAGTGGAATTGTTGCCATATTGTACTGCCACGCTCCCTTCCATTTCATCCTGCCTGCATAAATAGCCAGACATTGCATACAATCTTCATTTAGCCTGCAGACTTTTTTTTTTTTTGCGGGGGTGCGGGGTGCGGGGGGAGGTAATTGTGGGGTTTTTTATTATTTTATTTTTTTTTAAACTTTATTTACTTGCCTTAGTGTTTGCCTGGAACTGGAACTACAGACAGTTGTTAGCTGCCATGTGGGTGCTGGGAATCGAACCCGGGGCCTGTGGAAGAGCAGACGGTGCTCTCAACCGCTGAGCCATCTCTCCAGCCCCGTTTTTCAAGACAGTATAGTAGCTTTAGCTGTTCTTGGAACTAGCTAGCCTTAAACCCACAGAGATCCTCTGGTCTCTACCTCCAGCATGAATGAGTGGTGAGATTAAAGGCATGCACCACCATGCCTCCAGCACAAGAACATTCTTAAAGCCTGCCCTTCATGACCAGAAAAAGAGAGAGAGAGAGAGAGAGAGAGAGAGAGAGAGAGAGAGTAAGGGAGAGGTGCCAAGTAGTCTAAGACCAGAGGAAATATCAGTAATTTTTTTTTAAAGATTTATATATTTATTATGTTTACAGCGTTCTGCCTGCATGCCAGAAGAGGACACCATATCTCTTTATGGATGGTTGTGAACCACCATGTGGTTGCTGGGAATTGAACTCAGGACCTTTGGAAGAGCAGCCAGTGCTCTTAACAGCTGAGCCGTTTCTCCAGCCCTGAAATATCAGTAACTTAAATAAGAGGTGTCATGCTCAGCAATTTCCCAGGGTAGAAGGTAGTAGTGAGACCAGAAAGGACAAAATGTCAGGTCAAATGGGTCTAAAGCACAGTTAGAGCTTCAAAAGATAGATTCAAAGTCTGGGCTGGAGGTTAAGGCTAGAGGGTCGAGTTCAAGGTTGTCTAATTAGAGTGAACTGTCAATTTAACAGCCCAGAGTTAATGAACAAATTCTATTTAGTACTATAATAAAACCCAGAGGTAGATATTGGAGAAAGGCTGAAATATCAGAGAGACAGGAAACAAACCACAGCCAATTCTCACTTAGCCAACTCCACAGGCCGAATGAGGTAAGTCTTATCTCCAGGAGTTCTCAAACTGACTGGGTTGGACACCACCGCCCGGCTCTGTTTGGCCTTAAACTCACAGAGATCCAGACAGATCTCTGCCTCCAAAGTGATGGGATTAAAGTCATGGGTCACCACTCCCTGACCTTCATGACTTGGCTCTGTGGGTAGCTCTGTCCTCTGATATTCTAGACTACTTTTATTAAATATACAATATATTCCCACATAGAGTCATCAAGGGAGTCTTACTGAGGAATTGCACAGATCATATTGACCTTTGGCCAAGTATGTAAGGAATTATCTTGATTGATGATTGGTATGGGATGACCAAACCCACTGTGTGTGGCATCATTCCTAGGCAGGTAGACCCCAGCTATATAAGAAAGCTAGCAGAGGGGGCTAGGGAGATGGCTCAGCGGTTACGAGCACCGTCTGCTCTTCCAGAGGACCCGGGTTCGATTCCCAGCACCCACATGGCAGCTAATAACTGTCTAGTTCCAGTTCCAGGCAAAACACCAAGGCAAATAAATAAATAAAGTTTTAAAAAAAAAGAAAGCTAGCAGAGCCAGATGCACCCTTTAATCCCAGCACAGAGACAAACAGAGGCAGGCAAATTTATGTGAGTTTGAGGCCAGCCTGGTTTACAGAACAAGTTCCAAAACAGCCAAGGCTACTACACACACACACACACACACACACACACACACAAAACCCGTCTCCAAAAAAACAAAACAAAACAGAAGAAGGAGGAGGAGGAGGAAAGAAAAGAGGTCGGGGAGATGATTCAGCAGTTAAGAGCTTGGAGTAATCTTTCAAAAGACCTGAGTTCAGTCCCTAGCAGCCACATTGGGTGACACACAACTGTCTCTAACTTGAGCTCCAGGGGAATTCAACACCTCTAGCCTCTTTAGCTGGGTATCTTACTCGTATACTCACATACATACACATGTAATTGAAGGAAGGAAGGAAGGAAGCTAACAGCAAAAGAGGGGACAAGCCAGTAACCAGAATTCCTGCACGGTTTCTGCTTCAGCTTCTGCCATGGCTTTCCTCTATGATGTAACCTGTAAAAAGAAATAGATCTTTTCCTCACCAAGTTCCTTTTGGTCATGGTGTTTATCACAGCAACAAAAAACTGATTAGAACAAAGGTCATTCTTGCTATATACATAGTGAGTTTGAGACTAACCTAGAGTAAATGAAATCTTGTCTTTAAAAAGAACCTATTTGGGGGGCTGGAGAGATGGCTCAGCGGTTAAGAGCACCGGCTGCTCTTCCAGAGGACCTGGGTTCGATTCCCAGCACCCACATGGCAGCTAACAACTGTCTGTAGTTCCAGTTCCAGGCAAACACCAAGGCAAATAAATAAATAATAAATAAATAAAGTTTTAAAAAAAAAAAAAAAAAAAAGAACCTATTTGGCCAGGTGGTGGTGGCACATACCTTTAATTGCAGCAAGCGAGGCTGAGGCTGAGGCACATCTCTTGAGTTCTCAGCCAGCCTGGTTTACAGAGTGAGTTCCAGGACGACTCCGGCTACAAAGAAACTCTGTCTTGAAAAACCAACCAACCAAACAAACAAACAAAAAAATTGGAGGTTCAAGATAAAAGTTTAAGCAGGCGTGATTTGTTTTAACTTTTTGTTTGTTTTGAAGTCAGGGTTTCTGGGTTTAACAGCCTGGCCATCCTGGAACTTGCTCTGTAGACCAGGCTAGCCTCAAACTCACAGAGATCCTCCTGCCTCTGCTTCATGTAAACACGAGGATTAAAGGTGAATACCATCACTGCTCCTTAACATTTTTTTTAAATATTTATTTTTATTTTATGTGAATTGGTGTTTTGCCTGCATGTATAACTGCGTAAAGGCATCAGATCTTGGAATTACAGACAGTTGTTAGCTGCCATGTGGATGCTGGGAATTGAACTCAGAACCTCAGGAAGAACAGTCAGTGCTCTTAACCCCTGAACCATCTCTCCAGCCCCTTAAAAATTATTTTTATTTTTAAAATTCTGTCTTTTTTCCTTCTGTATGTGTGTGCATTGAAATGCAGGTGCCAAAAATAAAACAGAATTTTAAATTATATTTATTTGTGTGTGTGCCCATGAATGTTTGTGTTGGGTACACACATATGGAACAGGAATTGGTTTTTGTTATCCCAAAAATGGGAGGAAAAAGACCACTAACCCAAATTATCATGGCCAAATTAACTAAAATAAGCTATTAACTAAAGCAAGCCTTTTTATTTATATACATGGACTGCCTCCCCCTAAATCAAGGTTTAAGAGGTCAGCCTTGGATGTAAAGAAGACAGTTCAGGGGTAGGGGGTTCCCAATAGGTTAGGGTTAGGCAGGCAAAAATAGGCAGGGATACAGGATCATGACAAACAAGTTATTCCTAATGACGTCTTGAAACACAGTCATGGTTGCAAGGTGGACATAATAAGGAAGTCATATAACTTCTTGAAACAAAGGTAGGGTTACGAGACCATTATAAACAGCTTTTTGAAACAAACAAAGGCATGATTGGCATTCCAGGAACAGACAGTGCAGAACCATTTGTAGTTAAGGTTACAGGTGGAGCATAGCTCTATCCTTGAGAAACAGAGGTTTAGGGGCTGGAGAGGGTTAGGAGTCAGAGGTTAAGAGCACTGACTGTTCTTCCAGAGGTCCTGAGTTCAATTCCCAGCAACCATATGGTGGCTCACAACCATCTGTAATGAGAAACAGAGGTTTAATCATAAGCAGGAATGAGCTCAGTTTCTCTTTATTACACGATAGCTTTTAAGCCCCAAATGGGATCAGGCGGATTCTTCATTCCCCCTTTTCTTATGTGTCCCTGTCAAATGCTTGATCGAATTCTTTATCTAGGAGGAAAATTTGTAATACAGCAAAAGATAAATTGCTCATTCATAAATTATACCTGTTTGATTAGCATAGATAGAACAAATATTTTAAGGCCTTATTGTCCTGGTAGCAAATAGATACATATGATATGATAGGTAGCCATTTTGTCCCCTTTGTCAGAGAGTTTCCTTAGACTTAATATTCCAGGCCTTTGAGGACAAAGGGTAGTTTTCTTCTTTCATATGTGGGTCCCAGGGATCAAACTCTAGTTTTCAGGAGTGGCCTGCACCTTTAGATGTGTAGCTATCTTGCTGACCTAGGACTAACTTCTTTAAGGTCTTGTAAATGGTGATCTTCCCTGAGAACACATCTCAAATACATATGATCTTGGGCCTGGCAGTGGTGGTGCATACCTTTAATCCCAACATTCAGGAGACAGAGACAGACAGATCTCTGAGTGTGAGGCCAGCCTGGTCTACAGATCAAATTCCAGAACAGCCAGGACTACACACAGAAACTCTGTTTCCAAACAAAACACACACACACACACACACACACACACACACACACACACACACACACACACGCCAGTTGTTGCAGGTCCTGATACAGTCTCTAACCCCCTAAGCTCTGTGACAGAAGGCAAGCATACTTCTAAATCTTTTGTTCTCCTCCTAGCCAATCATGGACAGCCACTCCGACCTTCTCAGTGGGTGGGAGAATGACAATAGAGCCCTTAAAATGGCCAAGGGCCAATCAGCCATCGCTGAGTCTGCCCTATCCAGAGGCAGCACCATCTTGTCCCTCTGAATAACAAAATCTGAGATGTCTGATGTCCTGTGTGTTCTGTACCATTTCCAAGGTCACTTCAGTTGTGGGATAAGCCAAATATGATGTCATAGGCCTGTATTCTATCATCCAAAAGACAAAGGTCAGAGGATTAGGAATTCAAGGCCATTCTCAGCTACATAGCAAGTTCCATGAAAGCCTGGGCTATACTAAGCCATCTCCAAACAAAAGAGATAACCCCAAAATAATAATAATAAAATAAAATAAACCCAAA